>JAFJYI010000313.1:600000-861353 GCA_019022655.1 Acacia acuminata | reverse complement strand
GACAAGCTAAAGATCTATTACCCTTAGATCTGGGATCGTTGAAAGATCGGTCACTTCTTGATTCCAACATTTTCATGTTATTTCTTGATTTTATTATTCCCATTTACTAGTAATGTTTTTAAGATTTCATTAAAACTATTTGTTAGCTCCGTGGAGCTGTTTTGGTATTAATGAAGGATCCCTCAGTAGAGATTCACTAACGTGCACAAATGAACGCTTAAGCATTACACCGAGGCATATAAGCCCGGTCATAAATATGACACCGAGGTCTCTAAACCCGGTCACAAACAAAAACTATCTGAAAGACGGAATATCACCAAGAGGGGGGTGAATTGGAGATATTAAAATTTTCTTCACGTAAATGCTCTGTTTAAAGGAACCAAAACAGAGATGAGCAGAGTAAGGTAGAAGATAAATGAACACAAGCAATTTATACTGGATCGGTCTAAATCTTCGACCTACGTCCAGTCCCCAGACTCTCCGGGATTTCACTAACTCAAATAATTACACACTCTGTAACTCACGGAATAATTCTCTCTCTAGAACTTACTCCCCTTACAAGTTGTAATCAAATATCACAATCCCAAAGTCTCAATACTTTGAGATTCTTACAAGAAAGATAATTAATAAAGAACTCTCTAAAAGAGTAGAATAATAATCACCGAAGTGTAATGTATCCGAAGATATTAACTCTTAGAGTTGAAACAAGAGATGAACTTAATGGCTAATTGAATGCACAAGTGTTTCGGTGTTGGAGACTTCAATGTTCCTGGTTTTATAGATGAGCATTTGTGACCGTTGAGACAAAATTAAATGAGCCGTTGTGAGTAATGAATATATCCGTTGAGATTACGTTGGTGAATGTATTTGCTGGTCTCTTTGTATGCTTCCGACATTCGTTCATTATTCTCCGTTGACATTCTTAATTCAAATTGTCTATTGAGATACTCGAGAATGTTGTCTTACATGTTACAACTTCGGTGCTCAACAAAAGAAATTTACAAATGCTTTTTACTTGCTCAGAGGCCGAGAGCAAAAGTGATTTGTTCTAACTCGAGTTGCTCCATGTAACTCGAGTTACTTTATATCAGATGAACTTCTCTGATAAGCTTATAACTCGAGTTATACCAGATAACTCGAGTTACTTCAACTCTCAGAAAAATGATGTCGCGAAAAACTTTCTGACATGCTGAAGTACATTCATAACTCGAGTTGCTTAGTGGTAACTCGAGTTAGGAGCTTTGCGTAACTATTTTTCTTAATCTTATAACTTGAGTTACGATTTATTAACCCGAGTTACTTTGAACAAGAATTTTGGCATTCGAAATGTAACTTGAGTTATCAACAAGAACTTGAGTTATTCATTTTCTCGAAAACATTTTCAAATCAACTCAAATTTACTTTTAGTTCTATTTAATAAAATTGCTAGGCATCATCAAAACACTAAGAGAACTAACATTCTCCCCCTTTTTGATGATGACAATATTTGTAGGTTTGAAATGAAAATGGCTTTTCAATAGAGCCCAAGAAAATGAAACAACTATCAGAAACAAGCTGTATTTAGAATCATGGAAACAACAGATGACAATAACACTTAGTGCTTTGCAGAGTTTCAACCCAAAACATAAAGCCAAGTTGCATAGATGCAAGAACACACAAAAAAAATAAAAAGGAAGACTAAGCTACTGATAACACGACAGATCTAAGCTGCTGCAGTCTTCATTTTCATTTCTTCCCTTTCTCTTTCTCTCCCCCTTTGTCATCAGGCAAAATAGGAGAATCAGAGGCCAAAGAAGCACGGAGGGCTTGAAGAATAGGCAAAGGGGAAAAGACAGTGAGAGATGAGATGGTGGTGTAGGTAGAGAAGTGGGAGATGGAGGAGATTTTGGTTTGGGAGAGGGAGGAGGTGAGACAAAAGTGCCAGAAGAGTGTTCATCAAACAAATGGGCTGTGTCACCTGAAGAAGGAAGAAGGGCAGAAGAGGTTGGAGGAGAGGGGAGTTTAACAGTGGGAGGAGCAGAAGATATGAATGGAGCTGAGAGAGGAGGAGTGGGCAAAATGGGTGTGGAGTCAGGATGAGATGGAGAGAGAGATAAGATGGGAGTAGGTGGAACAGAAGAAGGGTGAGGAGGAGACTGATGAGGAGAATTTCTGGGAGACAAATGGGGGGAAACATGTGGAGGAGATGCAATAGGAGAGTGTCTGGGAGAAGGTATCCCACCCGAAGGACCAGCACCATCATCATTTTTGAGCAATTTGGAGACCTTGATGTCCAAGAGCTGATATAAGACATGCATATTCTCAAATCTATGACCAAGATCATCGAAATGACCTTCAACATTATCCAACCTCTCATCCAGGCAATCAACTTTTTCATCCGTAGAAGCAACTGTTTTAGCCAATTTCCCAACCCGAGATTCGGTAGAAGTGGCCGATTGGACCAACTTTCCAATTTCTGATTCAAGTTTATCAGAAAGTTCATAGTACTGAGCTGTCATGGTGGTTTGGAGAGTGCCAAAAGTCTCTTGCATAGCCTTGACCACAATGTTCTGGATTTCTGTATTGAAACTTGAGGATTGATGAACTGGCTGAGACTGAGAAGGTCCAGGAGAAGACTCAGCCTCAAGTGGCCTAGAGACAGAAGCTCTGGATCTAGAGGGGGCTCTGGATTGCCCTGAACCCTCTTGAAAGGATATGTTCATGTAGTTCAAGTGAGTTTGCCCAAACATCTGTGGCTTAACTGGTTCTTCGAAGAATCAAGATACCGATTTTGTTGGTGAACATTAGGAGAGATACAAGGTTAGGGAAAGGAATTGGTCTTGCAGAGTCACCCGATTGAAATCAAATCTTTTCATCTCTTGGTAAACCCAAATGACCAATGTTGAATGATACTTTGTTTATGAGGGAGGCAAATAACATATAATCTGTGGAATTGAAGTAAGTGTAGTTTTTGCTCTTTTGAACTAGATTCCTAGAATAAATGTACCACGGGGCTCTATAGGTAGCGGACATATCAACCGGAGATAGTTTAAGCACACCCTTGTACGGTTTGTCAGGCAAAAGAGTCTTGAAGAATCTCTCCTTATCATACTTAATGTTAGGCACATCAGGAGGATTTTCAATAAACAGCAGGTTGTTGATAATATTAGCAGATATAGAAATTTGCTTTCCCTACAATGAAGTGATGCATTTACTTTCTATGATTTCCCCCTTTTTGTTCATCCTGTCAGCCATGGTCATGTTGAAATAGAAATGTTTGACAAGAGAGGGACAATAAGCAGTGTTAATGGCTAAGAGGTCTCTGAACTGTTCTAACCAAGGAGATAAGTCGAGATTGCACTCCTCTTTGAGTTTGGGTAGATTGACATATACAAATTGGACAAAAGCTACGATGTTGATATTGTTTTTTAAAGTCAAGAAGCGATCCGGGAAAAGGGAGTAGGAGAAGTGATAAACTCGGAATCGGTGGTTTTCAAGGTTGGGTGGATTAAAGATATATTTGGGTGTGGAAGATACCTTAGGACCCGAGCCACCTTGCTTAGAGCCACTTGGAGCCTTTGAGCCGGACCCTTCCATTCTTGAACCAACTTGAGCTTTAGACGCGAGACTCTTGAACATCGAAATCACAACTTTCTTCTTCTTGTGAGGCGCAATGATCGGTTCTTTGTCTCTTCGAGTGAAGGCCCCGGGTCAATAGATTTTGGTGGTGGAACCTCGGGAGATTCATGAATCTTCAATTTTCGGGCTTTTTCGCGGAGATTCATGAATCTGCTCATCTTGAAGCTTTGAAGGTGGTCTCCTCTTTCTTGTGGGTCGAGACGCAAACGGAGGTGATGAGGATGCCGAGGGTTCATAATCGAGGAGGATTGTTCTTGGTGTTTCGAGGGTTTAGGGTTTTTCGAGGATTTGGGGGCCATCGGAGATTCGGAGAAGAGTGGAATCGGTGGATTGAAGAGTAAGCGAGGACCTCGAGTTAGGGTTTTAAAGGATTGAGAGAAAATGAAAGCACGGCCGCAACCGAAAGGAAAAGACGCGACCGGTAATCATATATCGAGAGGACACAACTCGAGTTACTAAGTGGTAACTCGAGTTACCAAAGAGGCATTTTCTTCTCGGGTTGACATACAACTCGAGTTATGCTCAATAACTCGAGTTATACGAGCCTGCAATGCTTCGCTTACCAAGATAACTCGAGTTATCGGTATAACTCGAGTTCTTGCTATAAGTTACAAGTTTTGCTGAAGACTGAGAGCACGACTAACTCGAGTTAGCTGGTGTAACTCGAGTTACAACATTAAATATCAGACTTATCAGCAACTAGAAGGAACACAACTCGAAATATGACATGATTAACTCAAGTTACAGCTGACTAAATAACACTTACACAAGGGGTAAACCCAGATATCTGTTAGAGACAATTTCACCTTGATGCATGCACACAAGCTCCTGCAAGACAACATCTAAACACTTCGAAGCTTAAGTTAGTAGGAGTAGATCATCAAAAACACATAACTAACATTATTTGAGTAAGTCAACTTACAATTCATTGGGATTTACCATTCCCAATTCTCTTCTTATAAAGGTGAATTGCTCCTTGTCTAATGGTTTGGTGAAAATGTCTCGCAAGTTGAAGATGAGTTGGGATAAACATAACCTTGACATCCTTTTTCGAACATGGTCCCTTATGAAGTAATGCCTCACATCAATATGCTTGGTCCGAGTATGTTGTACTGGATTCTTAGCCAAGCTTATTGTGCTAGTGTTGTCACATAATATTGGAATCTCCTTCAAGTAAACTCCTAAGTCAGCAAGTTGTTGCTTCAACCATAGCACTTGAGCACAACAACTTGAAGCAGCCACATATTCAGCTTCGATAGAGGACGCGCCACGAGATGTTTGCTTCTTCTCAACCAAGAGACAAGTGAGTTGCCAAAGAATTCGCATTGGCCACTTGTGCTTTTTCTATCTGTCTTGTAGCCGCATGATCTGAATCTGAGTATGCCACCAAGTGTTCCGGTTGACCTTTGGGAAACCATAGTCCAAGAGTCTTCGTGTCGAGAGATATCTGAATATCCTCTTCACATGTTCAAGCATGGGACTCTTTTGGAGCGGATTGGAACCTTGCACACATCCCAACACCAATTGGATGTCCTGGCGACTCACTGTGAGATAGAGTAGTGATCCAATCATTCCTCTATACTTTGTGATGTTGAAATCTTTGCCCTTCTCATCGGCATCCAATGAAGCGGTTGAGCTCATAGGAGTGTCGGCACCATTACATTGGTCCATCCCAAATTTCTTCACAAATCATTCAGATATTTGGTTTGGGAAATAAATATTCCATCTTTTCTTTGCTTGATTTGCAGTCAAGAAAGTAGTTGAGCTCTCCCATCATGGACATCTCAAACTCTCCCGCATAGTCTTTGAAAATTCTTCACACAAGGCATCATTAGAAGCACCAAATATAATATCATCCACATATATTTGAACCATTAAAATTTCATTAAGCTTATTACTCTTTATGAAGAGAGTTGTATCTGCTTTTCCTCTAACAAAACCTTGATCAAGAAGAAATTTGCTTAATCGCTCATACCAAGCTCTAGGGGCTTGTTTCAGGCCATATAGAGCCTTCTTGAGACGATACACATGATCTGGACAATGTTCATTTTCAAAACCGGGAGGTTGTTCTACATAAACTTCCTCTTGAATAAAACCATTCAAAAAGCACTTTTCACATCCATTTGATATAGTTTAAAACCTTTTACACATGCAAAGGCTAGAAGTACTCTTATGGCTTCCAATCTTGCCACCGGAGCATAAGTTTCTTCATAATCAATTCCTTCTTCTTGATTATAGCCTTTGGCAACCAATCTTGCCTTGTTGCGGACAATGATTGCGCCAGACTCATCACGTTTGTTCTTGAATACCCACTTGGTGCCAATGACCGGATGGTCTTTGGGCCTAGGTACCAAATCCCAAACTTGATTTCTATCAAATTGATGTAACTCCTCTTGCATTGCTATCACCCAATCATTATCCGAAAGGGCTTCATCAATCTTAGAGGGTTCTATATGAGATATAAATGCGAGAGAAGGTTACTTCATTCAAAGTACTATTTCGGTTCTTACACCCCGATTAATATCACCTATAACTTGGTCTAAAGGATGATTTCTAATAAATTTCCAACCTCTAGGTTGAGTCGATCAGGATTTTCAATATTGTTTTGGGGATCACCAAAAACATCATCGATTTTCAATAGAAGCGGGGAGTAGTTTTCGAAAAGAATTGATTTTTGAAAACATTTTCTTCTTCATTGTCCAAGGCTTTATCAGATTTGGATTCACAGAAAACAACATGTATTGACTCTTCAACAATGCGAGTGCGAGTATTAAAGACTCTATAAGCTTTACTCATATTTGAATAACCAATGAAGATACCTATATCAGCTTTGGAATCAAATTTACCAAGATTCTCTTTACCATTATTGTGCACATAGCACTTGCATCCAAAGACGTGTAGGTGGCTGAGATTTGGCTTTCTTCCCTTGTAGAGTTCATATGGGGTCTTGTTCAGCTTTTTCCTCAAATAGGCTCGGTTGGAGATGTAGCAAGCCGTACTCATCGCGTCCACCCAAAACACTTGAGAAGTGTTGTTCTTATTTAACATTGCCCTTGCCATCTCGGTGAGGACTCTATTCTTCCTCTCAACCACACCGTTTTGTTGAGGAGTCCTTGGAGCGAGAAATTGTGATCAATCCCCACATTGTCATAGAACTCGTGAAGGCGTTGTTTTCAAATTCGCCACCATGATCGGTCCTTATACCTGAAATTGCAAAACCTTTCTCGCTCGGACCTTTTTGGCAAAGGTAACAAACTGATCAAACGTTTCATCTTTAGATGATAAAAATATTGTCCAAGTAAATCTAGAGTAATCATCAACTATGACCAAAGTGTAAAGATTTCCACCAAGACTTTTTACTCTAGCCGGTCCAACTAGATCCATATGAAGTAATTGAAGAGGTCTACTAGTTGAGATCTCATTTTTTGCTTTAAAAGAAGATTTGGTTTGTTTTCCTTTTTGACAAGCATCACAGACTATATCATTTTTGAAATTCAATTTAGGAATACCAATGACCAAATCCTTTTTCAGCAACTTGTCAAGTTGAAACATATTAACATGAGCTAATCGTTTATGCCATAGCCAACTCTCATTCAAGTTACTAACAAAACAGGTTTTCGAACCGAAGCATTGCTAGAGAAGTTAAGAGTATAACAATTTCCATCTCTAGGTGCTCTAAATAAGGCTTTAGTTTTCAAATCATCAATGGAGACTAAATTCTTTCTAACAATCAAGCATTCATTTGAATCAAAGATAACTAGGTTACCCTTGTCGGTGCTTTGGCTCACACTTAGGAGGTTGTGACACAATCCTTCTACTAGGTAGACATCTTTGATGAGAGGACCTTCATTGTTTCCTATCTCACCAATCCCAAGAATTTTTCCCGATTGGTCTCCTCCAAATGTGACTCTACCACCATCCTTTGATTTGATTGAAAGGAATTTAGATTCATCTCCAGTCATGTGTCTTGAGCACCCACTATCAATGTACCACTTGTTGGGTCTTGATGCTCTAAGACAAACCTGCAATTCACAAGGGATCAAGCCTTAGGTACCCATCTTTTCTTGGGTCCTTTGGAGTTAGTTTTGACCTTAGGAACATAAGTTCCTTTCGGTACCCATTGATAATTTCCCACAGGCTTAATTTTTCTTTCATTTCTATGAAAGCAAGATGAAGTAGAATGACCCTTCTTATTACAATAATTACAATGTGCAAAGGGATTTGAAGAATGAACTGATTTTGTGAAATAGTTCATGTACGCTTTTTGACCACTCTTCTTCTTGCCTTTCTTTTTATCAAAATCCCAAATAGCCAATGCCTGATCTATCATTTATAAATCGTTGTTGTTTCAAAATCACATCAAGCATTTCACTTCCCTTAGTGAATTTTTCAAGTGCTTTTGTAAGATGTAAATTCTTTTTCTTCAAGTCGACATTCTTCACAAGCGGGATTTTCTAAAGAAGAGAGTTTTTCAATTTGCAATTCAAGAGTAATATTTCTATTTTTCAATTTGAAATATTTTTCAGCAAGTTTTTCAAATTCAAATTGCACAAATCATATACTCATCAAATAGATCATCATAAGGAGGTTTGCAATCATATACCTCTTCAAGTTTAGCACGTTGCTCTTCTTCTTCAGCAACTAGGCATATATTTGCATTTTCTTCCTCATCCTCATCATCTCCATCAAATGAACTATCTCCCCAAATGCCAGAGACATAAGCCTTCTTTTTGAATCTGTTGAATCTGTTCTTTTCTTTGTCTTTGTTCTTGATTGGGCATTCGATTTGATGTGGCCGGGCTTCTCACACTCGTGGCGAGATGATTGGCTTCTTTGCCTCATAGCTGAGCTACCCTTGTGAAATTTTTTGAAACCTTGGTCCTTCTTGTAGAATTTCTTGAATCTCCGGACCATCATACCAATCTCCTCATCTTCGTCTGGATCTTCATCATCATCTGATTCCTTAGTCTCTTTGGCAACTTTAAGGGCAATTCCCTTATTTTTGCCATGGACTTCATCAAGTCCCTTTTTGAACTTGAGCTTGGCTTCATATTCGAAAGACTCCGAAGAGGGCGCCACGATGCCATAGAATCTCCACGAGCTTCTTCAATGGCAGTGACTTTGGCTTCCCATTCCTTATTGAGAATGTTGAGAATTTTCCTCACTTGGACAGGTTGCTCATACTCTTTGCCCAATGCAGCAAGTTGATTGATCAGATGAGTGAATCTCAGCTGAAAATCACCAATAGATTCTCCGCACTTCATACGAAGGAGATCATATTCTTGTCATTAGAGTGTTGACTCTATTTTGCTTAACTCCAACGGTTCCTTCATGAGCAATTTCCAGAGCGTCCCACATGGCTTTAGCGAGGTTAAGTTGCAAACGCGAAATATTCTTGTTGACTAAGAGCACTTTGCGTAAGGAGAACCGCCTTGCTGTTGAGTGTGACATTTCTTCTGTCATTTTCATCATAATCTTCTTCTTCCTTTGGAACCCTGAGACCATTCTCCAGGACAGTTGGAGCGTAGTTACCTCGTTCAAAAACTCTCCAGAGACCATACTCAGTAGCCATTACAAACACCTTGAATTTGGCTTTCCAGAATGAGTAGTGTTCACCACTGAAACCTGGAGGTCTCGTTAATTGAAGCTCCATCGTAGAATGCCTTCCATTGGATCCTTCTCGAGATGTTAAGCTCTTTAGAGAAGACCCGCTCTGATACCAAATGAAAGACGGAATATCACCAAGAGGGGGTGAATTGGAGATATTAAAATTTTCTTCACGTAAATGCTCTGTTTAAAGGAACCAAAACAGAGATGAGCAGAGTAAGGTAGAAGATAACTGAACACAAGCAATTTATACTGGTTCGGTCTAAATCCTCGACCTACGTCCAGTCCCCAGACTCTCCGGGATTTCACTAACTCAAATAATTACACACTCTGTAACTCACGGAATAATTCTCTCTAGAACTTACTCCCCCTTACAAGTTGTAATCAAATATCACAATCCCAAAGTCTCAATACTTTGAGATTCTTACAAGAAAGATAATTAATAAAGAACTCTCTAAAAGAGTAGAATAATAATCACTGAAGTGTAATGTATCCGAAGATATTAACTCTTAGAGTTGAAACAGTAGATGAACTTAATGGCTAATTGAATGCACAGTGTTTCGGTGGTTGGAGACTTCAATGCTCCTGGGTTTTATAGATGAGCATTTGTGACCGTTGAGACAAAATTAAATGAGCCGTTGTGAGTAATGAATATATCCGTTGAGATTACGTTGCACGGTCTCTTTGTATGCTTCCGACATTCGTCCGTTATTCTCCGTTGACATTCTTAATTCAAATTGTCCGTTGAGATACTCTAAGAATGTTGTCTGGGAACAGCTGGAATGCTTTTTACTTGCTCAGAGGGTTTCTTGCCAAAATGGTGAATGTGACTGCTTTGCATTTAATGCTTCTGACAAATTTCTTGCTTTATGATCATTTCAAGTTTAAACCTGTTAGTCAAGTCTCGAAACACACTAACAAACTGATTAAACTTGGTTAGAAATGATTAGAATGAATAATATCAAGTACCCAATGCATGATGATAAGATTTCACAATTCAAGAACAAATAATTTCAAAATCGTATGCGAGTAACTCGAGTTGTACTGTCAGTAACTCGAGTTATAAATATGCTCAATGAATATTTCTGGATGCAAGGGTAACTCGAGTTACATGTTGCAACTCGAGTGCTCATTTAGGCAGAGAAGAAATTACAAATATAGTGACTCGAGTTATAATCCATAACTTCGAGTTATGTTAACTCGAAATCGGTAGAGAGCAAAAGTGATTTGTTCTAACTCGAGTTGCTCCATGTAACTCGAGTTACTTTATATCGATGAACTTCTCGATAAGCTTATAACTCGAGTTATACCGGATAACTCGAGTTACTTCAACTCTCGAAAAAATGATGTCGCGAAAAACTTTCGACATCTTTGAAGTACATTCATAACTCGAGTTGCTTAGTGGTAACTCGAGTTAGAGCTCAGAACTATTTTTCTTAATCTTATAACTTGAGTTACGATTTATTAACCCGAGTTACTTTGAACAAGAAATTTTGGCATTCTCGAGAAATGTAACTTGAGTTATCAACAGTAACTTGAGTTATTCATTTTCTGAAAACATTTTCAAATCAACTCAAATTTACTTTTAGTTCTATTTAATAAAATTGCTAGGCATCATCAAAACACTAAGAGAACTAACACTATCCAGATGGATGACACCGGCCGTTGTATTAGGTTAGAGCTCAGCGAAATCGCCATACGTGGCCATCGCGAAATTGACGCGTCAATGCTCGCCCCGATGTAAGCACGAGAGTTTTCATTCCGACCCTGATCAGGTCAAAATGTTCAAGCATGGCATTACGGACACCTCGGCTGGACATGTGACAACTCAGCCTTATCTTGGTTACAATTTATTATTCCGGCTAAAAAGTCCAGAACGCGGTAGCACGGTTAGTTAACACCCCACGAGGTTAAAACGCACAACCCTGCCCGACATCCAAGACTTAAAGTTCTGGTCGAGCATATAGACCTATACCCACTATGGTCGATGAATTCCTAACTACACGTAAAATTCATAAAACAATAAGACAGTTAGCATAAACTTAATTGTTAAAACGGAGTATGTAACCGGCACGGACGCCGGGGAAACTTGATACAATGTTTAAATTAGGCATAGAAGCCCCAAAAATTGAAGGCATTAAAGAACATGGAGGGACTGAACACTTAGGCAAGTAACAGCGGAGGCCGTGAAGGACCCGACCACCCTCTGGAGGAACACCCTGGGAGATCTCATCTTCTCCCTCCCCTTCTTGGTCAGCATTTCCAAGCTCAGACATCGAGGCATCCTCGGGAGAAGGAGGACGCGGGAAATACTTACCCTGGTGCATGTATGCCCGGTAGTCAACCTTGGTAAGATCCAATGTCACCGACGGGTTGAAGTACCGGATAAGGGTCAGAGCCATGTTAAAAGAATCCTTTGCCATCGCCTTCACCGTGTTTGAGCTAGCCGCGAGAGCTTTCTTAGTCTCTGTGAGCTCGGCCCTCACAAAGCCCAGGTCATCCGACAACTTCGTCCTCAGCGCCTCCAAACTCTCCAAGTTAGAATTCTCCAAAGAAGAAACCTCAGCCTTTAACTTTGCCACGTCCTCCTTCAAGGACTTCAACTCATCCTACTTGGACTTCAAATCGGACATCTTGCGCGTGGCTTGAAAGGCGCTCAACTCATCCTCGGCCTTCTTCTTAGCAGCCATGGCCGAATCCCTCTCCGATTCCAATTGACGCTTCTCGGCGGAAACGCCGACTACCTTCTGCTTAAGAATGAGCAGGGACTGTGTCAGACCTATCCCCTTGGCCAGATGATCTTGTACATCGTGGATCACATGCTCATCAGCTTCGTTCAGGCTAACAGAAAGGTCTTGAAATCGACGAGGGGGGGAGATAGGCCACACCGAGCTCCTGGTGAATGCCCTTCTCCCGAGTGCAAGACCGCGGCAATGTTAAGGTGGGAAGTGGAGGGCGAAGGTTGAGCGTACGACGGTAGTTTGAGCTTGAGCTTCCTCTACCACGGTCTCCGTATGTTTCTCTGGAGCAGGTAGGGTGACTGAGGCGGCCGCCGTAGAAGAATCTGGGGTCGAGGTCCTAGCCCGTTTGGAGCCGGCGGTTTGAGTCTCACTGCCCCCACGACCCCGGCTAGACTCAGCAGCGCCACGTTTACGGGACTCCCTCCTCGACGCAACAGCCGGCCTGACACCCACGCCAGGGTTAACATGGGACACATAGGGGAGGAATGGATCCATGGCACGAGCTGCAGAACAAAGAAAAAGAATTAGAAAAGTCCAAAATTAATGGGCAGACAAAATATGACAAAAGACGTGAACTATATACATGGGCCGGCTCCGGCCGAAGGAAGAGCTTGAGAAAGAATGGAAGCTGCAGATTGTACACCGTGTTCTTTAACGTAAGTTACCAATCGAGCCGCCCACACGACATCCTCGGCTGGAAGGTCATCTCTGTCAACTTGGTAGCTGGTGGATTCTTTGTTATGATGGTCCTTGGTCCAGTACAAGGGGAACTTCCATTTCACGTCCTTGGACTCAGGACCGAGAAGAAACCAGGGCTGCTGCCCGGACACGGCGACGACTTTAAAAAAGCTATTTTTAAAGTGTTTGAAGGAGTCAGAATAAGCTTTAAGGAGTTTGCAGCCAGTAACACTTCGCAAGGATGTCATCACATACACATCCGAATCTTTGTTAGAAAAGGGAGTAAAGGGACAAAAGAAATAAAAGAAGACGGAGCGTTTGCAAGGAATCGGCTCCAACAAAAGTTTGCAAAGTTTCTCGAAGGCTAGGACGAAACCCTACCCATTCGGATGGAGTTGAGTAGGGGCAAGACGAAGATAGTTTAGTACTTCCATTTGAAACTCGGTAAAAGGGAAGCGAAGGCCGAGTCGGATATTGTAGTCGCGGTTAAAGAAGAAAAATGAATTGTTCGTCCCCTCCCGCTCGGCACAGATAGGTTCCCCATCGAAGGGTACACGAAGGGAGCAACATTCGATATCTCCCAGGTCGAGACGGCAATATCCGAGGGCGACATCAAGGAATTAGTCGATAGGATTCCGTGTTCCACCTAAGGGTATTTTTTGAGAAGAGCTTGTGGGGGCTGGTAGAATCCGACTCCCCGATGACGACGGAGTCCTATCGATGATTGGGACGGCTCCATTAAGACCTAACATCAAAGAAAAGAAAAAAGGGATAAAAGGTCGGTGAATAAGGGGTATACCCGAGGAACGCAAGTTTAAAGGGCGATCAAAGCTAGGTCTAATGGCCGAGGTGAGACGGCGGAGACCTATGTCGGCATTAACCTAAGATCCGGTCCTGAAGAGAATCTTGACCAAGGGAGATATAGTGTGAGCTGGAGGCGATGCAGTCCCAGCACGGGCCGAGGTACCCTTAAGGATGGGAGTCTGACCTCGCCGGCCGAGGGGCTGGATAAAAGTTTATAGGTTGAGCCGAGATGGCACTAGAGCCATCTCGACCATGGTCCCGCAAAAAACCACCACAAGGTCTCTACGAGGAGCGGACCAAAAGCGGAGAGGAGCCCCCAACTCTCCCGTCACCGCACCCACCACGAAGGAAGGTGGTGAGCCTTTGCTCTTCAGTAAGGGAAGAGCCTAACAACCAATAGCTGGTCAAGGGATAACGAACGCGTAAGGCTTCCTCTGCTTTTTGGGTTATATTTTGACTGGAGGAGGGCAGATTGTTAGACCTATCCATCACCTAACAAATGCACAAAAGGAGGGATAAGGAAGGAAGAATTGAAAGTAAAGAAAGAACAAAGGACATTTCTGCCAAAACCAACCTAAGCAGCAGAGAAACAGGTTTCAGCCAAAGGAACATCTAGAGAAAACCTAGCCAAATGAAGAAAAAGCCTACCCAGAACCGATCAGAACCAGAAATGCTTGAATTACAGAGTTTCCCAAAAGCAGAAACAAATCACAGAAGGGTAAAAGTAAACGATGAATATAACTGAATATGCAACGGAAAGAGAAACAAGGAAGAAGAGTCTGAAGGAGATGATCGCAACAACGAAAAAAGGCTCCTGTCTGTGGAAAGAAGCAGGAAGACGGTGAAATGAAGGAATGAGGCAAATGGAGGGAAATACGATCGCGAAGTTCAAATGTTGTTAAGGGCAAAAAAGACAATTCCAGTACAATAGTGGGGGAGGCACACGTCATATAGCAGAAGCATTAAATGCGCACGAAAACCGGTGGCGGCTTGGCGCTACAGTTATGACCCCTCGCCACTCTGAAGGAGCCAGGTGTCACGATGCAATGATAGCAGAGGCGTGAAACCCTAGATCTAGAGAAACGAGAGAAACTGTTAACATCCTCCCGGAGGAAGAGACACTCCGTATTCCCTCGGGTCTAGGGGCAGCGACTACTCTCCTCGTCTTCGAAAAATCTGGGAAAGGGCTCACGACTCCCCTAATCCGAGCTTGTACCACATGACCCAATGACGTCATGACCTCAGCCTACCTGCTCCGTACGCCCAACATCATTTCAAATTGCGACAGCCCGACGTTGTTCTTAAACCAAAGCCTATTGGAATCAGAATACATCTCGGCAGCCCAGAAACCTGAACTACCGAGCTTGGGCAACTCAACGACGGACCAAGCCTAAGGCCCAATGCTGAGACGGCCCAAATAAGGACGTATCCAAGATTACGCAACACCTATAATGTAGGAGGATCATATATTATAGGAGATCCAAACTGTCTGCACCGGAGAGCATCCGGACTATATCCACAAGATATGTTCTCCTATATACTGGCCCTAGATATCAGGAACAGCCGGGATATCTGCCACCAGAGCTCCTATAAATACAGAGGTCGATCACACAAGTGCGCAGGTTCTAACTACTACTCTTTGCATTCAGTCACACTGTGCACACACACCACCCCCTATAGCGTGTTCCAACCTAGGCTCCCTTGAGTATCTGCTCCATAGATATTCAGGTCGAGCCCTACGATCCAATATCAAAGTACCAGCCCTAGGCTGGACATCTGTGTTCTACACCAGAACAGGTTGAAACAACTTGCACAATGGAAATAGGGTTTTCAATTTTTCATCATTTTTAAGGCAAGAAAAAAAAACTTTCATCCTTTTTTATTGTTAAAGTAAAAAGGTAGAAACTGTAAAAACTTACATTTTTACCATTTTTACGTGTTTGAACGACACTCATGACAATTTTTACTTGCGTTTTAGCATGTATGACCCTAATAAAAACGTATATTTTTCTTTTTGTACACTAGTTTTTGACAATAATGCTTTGATGACTTTGAAAACTTACTTTACAAACTTATTAAAAGTTTTGAACTTTTAAAGGTTAAGGTACATTTTTGCCCTTAAAGTATGCGTCCGGAGCAATTTTGCCTCGAAGTTTTGGCGGCGTAGCAATGTTGCCCCCGAAGTTTAAAAACGTAGCAATATTGCCGCTTAAAAACCCTAACGGTCAACGTTAGTTGACTTGTTAAGGTTTTTAACGGAGGGGCAACATTGCTATGTTTTTAAAGTTCAGGGCAAAATTGCTATTTTTTTTTTGGAGCAATGTTGCCCCTGAAGTTTAAAAACATAGCAATGTTGCCCATCCGTTAAAACCCCTAATGTTGATCGTTAGTTGACCGTTAGGGCGCTTAACGGAGGGGGTAACATTGCTACGTTTTTAAATTTCAAGGGCAACCTTGCTATGTCGAAAATTTTAGGGGCAAAATTGCTCTTAGACGCATACTTTAAGAGTAAAAATGCACCTTAACACAACTTTTAACGACTGGGTTGAAATTTTTTTTCCTTTTTTTTCTTTTTGGATATAAACTGGGTTGAAATTTGGTGTGCGTTGGGAATGGCAAAAACTGGCCAAAATATGAAAGGAATAAATTTAGAATGGGCCACATCTTGCCCATCGAATCCATGGCTTGATGGTGAGAGGATCTTACCTTTGCCTCTTGGGTCGTGAGTTCGAACAAGGCAACTTCTATGCAACATGAACATTCCCCAACAATAACGAGGCATTATAAAATGCCTCTCTTTTGACAATCCCAAATAAAACCGACAGAAAACTAGGTTAGTTACTAAACTAATTAATGTGGTTATTTAAGGATTAGTGCTAAATACACAAAATATAACGTACTTAAAAAACCACAAAATTCCTCTAAAATTTTGGGTGAGTTGTATATTACCTCCCTAACCTTCAAAAATTTAAATTAAGGACCCTAATAATTCATATTTACTGCCGATGTCCCATCTTTAAAATTACCGTTTAAGTCAATAGTTTTTTACGTGGCAAAATGTTATATATTTTTTTATTACATACCATATCATTTAAAATAAAAACACTCAGCATTTAATATGTAATTTTAAGCATTTTTGAATACTTATAAAAAATACTTTAAAACATATTTAAAATATTTATTTGATCATGTCCTTTTTAAATTATAAAATATAAAATGCTCAAAATCACATGTCAAATGGCAAATACTATTTTTTAAATGTGGTGTAAAATAAATACTATAAAAATTTACAAAAACCATTAACTTTAGCGTTAATTATTAACAATAGGGGAGCTGATTGTCAAGACCTTTTTTAAGCCAGCCTTCAAGAAAAAAAAAATTAGGGTTTCAAATTCAAACTTTTAAATTAGAGAGGTGATTTATGATTGACTCAAAGTTTAAGAGTTTTTCAAAGCACCTCTTATTTTTAAAAGCATAAATTAATTGTGAAACTAACGGCGCCTTCTACTATTGATGGAAAATGTGACTTTTGCACATATTTTGTAACCAATAGTTACTTTTACCCCTAAAAAAATATTTGGTATTGATGCACTGTCTAAAAAAAAAACAAACTCATGTTTTTTTTTTTTTTTCACTTTAACTCTTTGGTATTTAGAATAGTGGGGAACTCTCATATTCCCTCTGGGTAGCATAGCTGAAAACTGGCAACGTATGCTGGTGGTCCCATTTTGTAGTATGGCCACCAGTGCTTGAGCTCTGAGAATGGCAGACGACAAACTGCCTTTTTTTGGTTAATTTTGTGAGATTGGTAAGCATTTTCGAGCTGTCCGGTGGACTCGTTGAACCTCCAATGGAGGTGAGAGCTCAAGTGGGGAAGATGGCCGGCGCCACTTGGAGAAGACTGTGTTACCTTTGAAGGAGGTACTTGCTGCAGTTTTTATAGCAGACGATGTCAAAATCAATATGGTCAAAACAGTTAAGAAGAACGCATCAAATGTTAAATCTTCCTTCTAAATTAGACATCTTTAACTCAACCCTAATCTGCCCCTTCATCACTTGTTTTTTTTTTTTGGATAATAAAAGAGGCTATAAGCCAGATAACATTACAGCGAAATTACACAGCCAAGTGAAAAAATCCCGCACAATCCTTATCAGCTAATGTTTGCAAAGACATAGGACAATTACTGAAAAAACCAGACTTTGACAGTCCCCATTTGGCCAAGGCATCAGCCAAACAATTGATCTCTCTAGGAATATGGCATATAGAAACCATCCAGCTACCACCCACCAAATCCTTTATCCGCTGCATCAGTAAGCTACCAGAATTAAAATTAGCATCATTCAAGCAATTTACAAGCTCAAGAGCATCTGACTCAACTACAACTTTCTTGAAACCGAGGTCCCAGGCAAGCATCAAACCCTCAAAAATACCCCATTCCTCCGCTGTTCCGGCGCCCCCTCATCACTTAATTATATATATGTAACATCCCATTTTCAAAAGCAAGATATTTTTTTCCATCGAGTAGAGCATCGGAGCGATTGAGTAACTGATATTTACATTCAAAATGCCGTAAGTCCGGGCCGATTACGAGCGTACGTTATACCGAGTGTTTTCAAAAGTAAATAACAAAAGAAGAAAGTCTTCACTGAATCCCTATGCGTGCGCTTGCCTTTCTCCTCGATCCTCGGTCCTCCCGACCCCGACGCTATGTTAGAGCCGAGGTTCAATGCCCATTGAACCTCGTGTGATTAACCTCATGCTTATGTAACAGTTATGTATGATAGATATTTATAACATTACAACAATAATCAATACAAAAGCCCATAACAGATGTATGATTAGAAATACATAACCACGTATGTAAGATAATAACAATGCCGTATGTAACATAACCACGTATGCTACCGCAATAGTTAGAACATAACCTCGTATGTGACATAACCACGTATGTAAGTCTAAGTCGATGAACACAACAATCATATATAATCATACAATAAGCATCGAGCTAGTGTTACAAGACGCGAACGTACCTTCGTTGATGAATACGGTACGTTTGTCGGTCGAAAATGCGTTCACAGATATCCTATGAGGGCAATATCGCATTTATTAATTCCCAAACAATGTCCTAATAGATATATTAGTCACAAATGACTATTTTGCCCTTACAACATTTATTTTTCACTTTATTCCTTCAAAATTTGTAGAACAACGCTGGTACAAATCTGGGCAGCATTTCGTCTAACTTTGAAAAATCATAATTAATTCTAGAAAAATCGAAACGAGGATCCGTAAAATTCATTGGAATCCTTAGGATGTCTATTTTTAAGTAAAAATAATAAATTCTTCCCAGATTACACGAATCACTCCCAGGTTTTAAGTTTTGAGCCTCTGCCCAGAATTTTTCCAGAAATTCGTAGCCTAACTTTGAGGATTTTTATCTCTCTGTACAGAAATCATTTTGACATGTTCTTGACATATTTAAAAATCCCTATATGTCTATTTTAACCATGAATTTTCTCAGCATTTTGTGACCATATTTTCAATATGAAATTCTAGCGTTTTCATCACTGCCTCCAGAAATTCCAAAACCGATGAAATTTCGCTTTAACTTCGTTACTTTGATGATTTTCATCCAGAAATTTTGCTATATGACCTCCCTCATCATTTTTTCGAAATAAATATAATTTTGACTATAAAAACATGTAAATAAAATTATCCTAACATATTTAAGATCTAAGCTACTTCTATCTAAGAATTTAAGAACTAGAACTTAAAGCTAGAAATTGGAGAACTTACCAAAAACTTTGCTACTCCTTCAAGAAGCTCCTCACTCTTACTCTCAACTCTCTATTTCAGATTTCTTTGCTTGTTTTGATGTGGAGAATATGAAGACTCAAGCCCCCTATTTATAGCAAAAGGCTATAGCAATCTTGTAATTCTCTAACTTACACATCTCTCATTTTTGGCCATGGGTTTAAGTCTGAATTCTCCTCCAGTTGAGCCAAAAACGTGGCCTACCTCCCCCTCATTCTTTCTCCTTTGATTTTTCACCAAAGCCTCTTGCCTTGGTGTCAAAATTGTCCCCATGTGTAAAGCTTTTGGCCCCAAGAGTGCTTTGGTGGCTTCTTTCTCCTTCATGCACTCTCCAAGCTTGCATTGGTGGCATCTCCATCTTCATGCATTTCTCAACTTGGTGTTCTAATTTCCTAGTTACTCTAAGTATACTTGTAACTAGATGACTTTGGTGATTTTTTAGCAATTAAGCAAAATACTCTTAGGGTTTAGTCTTTAATTAGCTAAATCTTTGGTCATAATTCCTAAAATGGTGTTTTAGGTGTTATTAAATTTATTTGCTTGGTTACTAATTTAATCATGATCATTAGTAATCATCTTTATGCTAATCCTAACCCCTTATTGGTCCTTGACCTTTAATTATCCTAATACATCTTTAATTGGTGACTTTTAACATTATTTGTAAAGAATTACCTAAATATTCCATTAGTGTAATTTTAATTGCTCTTTAATTGTTGGTAATTGCCCTTAATTGTTTCAAGTGTTTTGATAATTCTTCATGGCCTTTTATGATTTAAATATGAGTTAGGTATTAAATATAGGGTATTAGAAAATTTAATCTCTTAATAAATTATAATAATTGGTGTTTAAGGTCCTTTAATTAATTATGAAGGTTTGGACAATTCATTTAATTTTTAGAAGATTCTTATTGGTCATTAATTGTTATTGTTGTCTCCAAATTTATTTAAGGATTTTCATAGCACTCACTTGCTCTTTTTGATCTTACATAAACCATAGCTTATTATGGTATTTATTATATTTTATGGTATTTTATGATGCCTCACAAAATTTATTAAATCATTGGTTATTCTAATCCCTAGAAAATAGAATAAACACATCTCAAAATTTGAGACCACATATTCACCTATTTTAAATAGGCTTTTTCTATCAAAATATTGTATTTAAGATAAAAAGAAATGTTGGGTATTACAATATAAGTGAGGCACAACTAGACTTTAGATTTGAGCTTTTCTCTATATAGGAAAGGAATCCAAAACCCAATAAATACATAGAAGCCCAACACCAAGCTTCAACTTGACGTGGGGATTGGGCTATTATATTTAGAATAAAAATATATCCCATATATCTAACCTATATACTTAAGATGAGAAATAATATTGTTTAATAATCAAACTGATTATCTGAACAAGTTAACAAGAATAATTTGAGAACACATAGTTTAAGATTTTTATTTAGGACAAAAAAGAAAACCTTTTATCCAAATATGGGGATAAATCATTACTACTCCATGGTTATAATATAGAAGTTAAATAACTAGTTTAATTTGTATAGATTAAAAAATAATTTAGTATTTTATAAAAATGTATATTGATTTTTCTAAAATATTATCTATAATTATCATTTACTTTGAACTACACCTTATAAAATATTACTATTCAACTGGGATGATTTAGAAAAGGGTTAAGGAGCACTCATCACAATGAACTATTGGGCCAGGACCACCCACCACAATAAACTAATATATGGACCTTAAATACAAATGAACTTTTGAAAACATTAAATTAATACAAAAACGTTAAGCACTGTTCATACTCCGTCTGATGCAAAAACGAAAACGTGGAAGGGAGAAACGGAATGGAAGAAGCAATGAGAACAGAAATGGATACTCTAGCTTCTCCGACGAATTTCCTACCGAGGGTGATGTCGCTGTTGACCACACCGCCACTGAGTCACGGAGATCTTCGAGTTCGTTGATCCGAATCCCAATTACTCTCGCCTCCATTCGAATCGCCCCGTGGAGAATGGGAATGAGAACAGAAATGGATACGGTGACCAGTGTAACATCTCATTTTCAAAAGTAGTATATATATATATTTTTTTCATCAGAGTAGAGCATCGGAGCGATTGAGTAACTGATATTTATATTCAAAATGCCGTAAGTCTGGCTGATTACGTGAGCGTACGTTATACCGAGTGTTTTCAAAAGTAAATAACAAAAGAAGAAAGTCTTCACCGAGTCCCTATGTGTGCCGCTTGCCTTTCTCCTCGATCCTTAGTCCTCCCGACCACGCTATGTTAAGAGCCGAGGTTCAATGCCCATTGAACCTCGGGTAACGGTTAACCTCATGTTTATATATACAACATAGACAAGATATGAGCATACAAACAAGCTTATCCCAACAAAGACACACGCCCGCGGATATGTCACACTTAGCATACGTTTCGCACCTAGCAATTGTTTCGCACCTAGCATTTCGCACCAAGCATTTCGTACCTAGCAAAAGTATCTCAACACCCAAAGAAGCATAATAACAAGTACATTGAACATACCACAGAGCTATCAACTACATCACATAAACATACCATACACATAGCACATGTACGCATACAATAAACATCGAGTTAGTGTTACGACGCGAACGTACCTTCGTTGACGGAAAATGGTACTTTTGACAAATGGTACGTGATTACGTATATCCTATAAGGATAATATCATATTATCAAGGCCCAACATCATAATAGGCATTTTAGGTACAAATTACCATTTTGCCCCTAACTCTCCTAATTGGCGGAATTTCGCAAACTTCTACTTTAACTCTAATCTTCCAAAATTTTGACATATCTCCATCTCCAATATATTTTTGAAATAAATATCATATTTATCCCTAAAACATGATATCTAAACTAACTTGGAAGATTAAAGATTAATCTAGCATTTTTACTATAACTACCGAAGGAACTACCAAAGCTTAAGACTAGGACCAGAAGAACTTACCCGAGAACTTGCTATTTTCTCCACTCCTTCTTCTCTCTAAAACCTCTCTCTAAGTGGCTCTAGGAATTGTGAAGGATGAAGTGAAAGGGAAGGCCTATTTATAGGCAAAAAGTATGACACTATTCATACTTTTTCGATCCGATTTCGGCCGTCGGATCTTGACTTTACACATGGCTTCATCTCCACCATCCAATCCACCTCCTTACCTCATTCTTCAAGACCATGATGTCATCAAGATGATGTCACTCCCTTACTTTATGCATTTACCCGATAAAATCTCCTGATCGGTGTTCTAATCGAGTAATCTTAGAAAATCTCAAAAATCCGGAACACAAATTTCTCTTGAAGTTCTATTCTTCCTCTTTGAAAATATCTGAGTTAACTAAATTTTTGCTCCCATTAAGGGTATTCCGTTGTCTGCTGAACATTTTCGCATTTATTTGTTTGGTTACTGAAATTACTTCGGGTAATGCTAATTTCGGGACAAAAATCCACGATTCATAATATGTCTAGTTGTTTTCTACTTAGTTCAAGGATTTCAAGTTATGATTTATTTTCCATTGGTTCTCACTTTTCTTATTTTCCCTTTGTTTACAAAATATCTTTTCATCTGATCCCTTATTCGCCCATGCCGATTCTAAAAATGAATCTCGCTAACACCAACTTTAGGACAAAAATTCACTTGTTTGTAATATGTCCCCACCTAAGAAACTTCATTCATGGTTTTCTAGATAGGATTTAATTTCTATCGGTTCTCATTTATCCAACTGATTCTTCCACAAATATTTTAATTATATTATTATTTAATTAACAAAATATCATGATATTATTTTTGAAAAACCCACAACCCTTTTCACACTCAAATTTCGGTTTTCTCTTCCCTTTATTATTATTATTTTTTTAAAATTTATCTAAATTAGCTAGAAGCTTAATTAGAGCCTTAATCCCATGATTAGCAATCTTTTAGGATTTAGGGTTTTCATGTTCTTAATCTCACCAATTTTTCTTAATCTTTTCTAATTGATTAGCAAGCACACTTTATGCTAATATTAGCCATAAACACTTAATTAAAGGATTTTCCATAATCTACCTTAAATATTCTCTTGTTCAAAGGCTTAGACAATTAGCCATTAATTACTTAACTAATCATTTTCTAAGTGTTGATAATTTTCTTTATTAGGATTAATCATTTTCTCACAACTATTTTATTGACATTGGTATTTTATGTCCCCACATATCATATTAAAAATCATGGGGCAACTTATGCTCCCCAAAATTATATTTAATTTTGCCTCATTATTTTTCAAGGGAAATAATCCCAAAAATTCCTAAAATTAGAGACAACATACTTTCTAATTTTCAATAAATATTTTATTGCCTCTTGGGATTTATCATAATATTTTCGTGGCATTTCATGGCCCATAATTGCATTTAGGGATTTTGACACTTTAATCCCTCTAATTTCGTTAGAAATTTCCCTAGACAATAGAATAAGTATCCTACAAGGTTTTAAAACCACATATTCACCTATTTCCAAATAGGTATTATTTGCTAAAATATAATATTCCGAGATAGATAATTATCCGGGTATTACAACCGATGCTTCCCGCGCCATCTGAGATGGAACCAGAGGAAGGTCGTGCTCTTCGAGAGTGGCGCCGGTAAGTGTTTGAAGTTTATTCCCTTTCAGTTTAGTTTTTGAATTTGTCAAATCTCGTTCGGACTTGCTTAGATCTGTGATGACTTTGCTTTACTTTAGAAGTTAAATTATGTGTTGATCTCGACTTTCCTTCTTTGATTTTCCTTTTCTCGTGATTTCTCGTGGCATCGAGAATAAGGATTTTTGATCTCATGCGTAGAAAGAAACAAACTGATGACTAATGAATGGAGCCCTAATTGTGGGTGATTTTGATCTAAATCTATGAAAGGCTTTTTAGGTGCTCGGTGCAAATTTATTGGGGAACATCACTACTAGAAAAAGCCAAAATAGCGACGGAATTTGTGACGGAAAAAATCCGTCGCAATTTGCTACGAATTGAAAATCCGTAGCAAAATTTTGCTACGGAATCCTAATTCCGTCGCAATTTGCTACGGAATTGAAAATCCGTAGCAAAATTTTGCTACGGAATTCTAATTCCGTAGCAAAATTTTCTAAAAAAAAAAATCTGATTTCTTGGAGGGAAAAATGCCGCAAATTTGCTACGGAATTGAAAATCCATAGCAAAATTTTGCTACGGAATCCAAATCCGTAGCAAATTGCTATG
Organism: Acacia acuminata; assembly: GCA_019022655.1. Taxonomy (NCBI): domain Eukaryota; kingdom Viridiplantae; phylum Streptophyta; class Magnoliopsida; order Fabales; family Fabaceae; genus Acacia; species Acacia acuminata. The sequence goes on along the minus strand of JAFJYI010000313.1, from coordinate 836,831 downwards.
GATTTTGAATTCTCGTAGCAAAATTTTCTCAAAAAAAAAAAAAATCAATTTCTTGGAGGGAAAAAGCCCGCAAATTTGCTACGGAATTGAAAATCCGTAGCAAAAATTTTGCTACGGAATCCAAATCAGAGCAAATTGCTACGGATTTTGAATTCGTAGCAAAATTTTCTCAAAAAAAAAAATCTGATTTCTTGGAGGGAAAAAGCCCGCAAATTTGCTACGGAATTGAAAATCCGTAGCAAAAATTTTGCTACGGAATCCAAATCCGTAGCAAATTGCTACGGATTTTGAATTCCGTAGCAAAATTTTCTCAAAAAAAAAAATCAATTTCTTGGAGGGAAAAAGCCCGCAAATTTGCTACGGAATTGAAAATCCGTAGCAAAATTTTGCTACGGAATCCAAATCCGTAGCAAATTGCTACGGATTTTGAATTCTCGTAGCAAAATTTTTTCAAAAAAAAAATCCGATTTGCTCCTTTTTGTGACGGAAATTCATTTCCGTCGCAAAAGCACATTTTTTTGCGACGGAAATTAGTTCCGTCGCAAAAGAAATTGCTTTTTGCGATGGAGTTGAAGTTCCGTCGCAAATCGGGCTTTAATACCTCTCCCGAAATCATTTAGAGATCTCGCCATTTCGCACTTCATCCGCCATTTTGATCTCCTCTCCACCTCTTAGTCATTTTGTCGGTCCTCCTCATCACCTCCGCCCCTCCCCGTCCTACTCTTCCTCCGGTGTTGGCCCTCCGTCTCCTCCAATGTCCTCCGTCCTCCAATTCCTCACCGTTTCCTCCGGTAACGTCCCTTTCCCTCCCTCCCTCTCTTGTTCTCTATTTTTTTAATCAAGTGACTATTGGTAAGCATTCATCACTCATTGTACAATTGAAGATGTTCATGTATTCCTCTTTCTACAATAAAAAAAAAAATCCGTGTGGTGTTGTGGTTCCTTCATTTCTTCCTTTTTTAATCTGTTTGATGCAAGGTTTTTTGTAATGAATATTAATTTTTTTTTTTATAATTCTTAGATATTATGATCTATCTTTTATAATTTTTAGATATTAGAATATGCCTTTTATAATCCTAGATATTAGGATCGGCCTAAATCAATCAATAGATTATAGAACTTGAATTTTGTAATTGCTTTTCTTTTTATAATTCCTAGATATTAGGATCGCCTAAACTAGAGTATCTACATGTATTAAAATCGTGAAGGCATATGAATAATAAAAAAAAAAACTCAAAGGATTTTGTATATTTCTTTTTAATTTCATAATTTTTTATATAATTTTTTTTTTTTAGGAATCAAGTTTTGCAACGGAATGACCGAATGACCATATTGGTGCATCAAACACAGGAGATGATGAAGCATATGAAGATTCTACTTTAATCCCTAATGACGGACAAGGATGACCATACTGCTTTGTTTAGACTTCTTTTTTATTACATATTATTCACAACATTATTATTTATATTTTGTTTTCTCTATGTAAACTCTCTATGTAAACTCTTTATAATTATTATTATATATTCAATTTTCTAAAAAAAAAAATTAAATATCCATGGTACACCACTTTTTGTATTCACTTTTCTAAAAAGAAAAATTAAAAAAAATATTTTTTTGAAAAAAATTTATTAGTTTTGCTACGGAAAAAAATTCCGTAGCAAATTCCGTCACAATTGCGACGGATTTTAAAAATCCGTAGCAATTGCTACGCGATTTTTTTTGCTACGGACAAATTCCGTAGCAAATCCGATTCTACGGAAAATGTCCATTTTGCTACGGAATTTTTCCGTAGCAAAATTTGATTTTTCTTGTAGTGCATATCGATATTGTTTGAGCTTCTTTTTCCTTTTCGGGCCTCCCGAATATTGAAATCTTGAGCAGTATGGGTATAATCTTCTACTCCTTCTTAACTCGGCTTGCGATGAATTTAGACAACATCCTTCGAGCACCAAAGGCCCTTAGCATTGCTTACGACCGGGTGTGGTCACGGATAAAAAACTTGAATTCAAGTTTGTTTTTTTTTTTCAGACGGAGTATGAACAGTGCTTAACGTTTTTGTGTTAATTTAATGTTTTCTAGAGGTCATTTGTATTTAAGGTCTATATATTAGTTTATTGTGGTGGATGATCCTGACCCATAGTTCATTGTGCCGGGTGCTCCTTAACCCTTTAGAAAATTATAAGTTTGGGCAATAAAATAAATCAAAGTGTTATAATTCGAACCAAAATTTTTTTGCATTTAGGATCAGAAAAGAGAGTCTAATAATAAATAGAAGGAGTTTTCTCTCTCTGCTGGTTCTTGTTAGCTCTTCCTACTTATCTCTTTTCTAAGTTTGTGCTTCACTTTTAGTTACATTTTAATCAACGTTTTGTTTGTTTGCTTCTCTTCATCTCTATTTATTGGTTGGTGTTGTGGTGGTATTGGTTTTATTACACCATGCTAGTTGATTCGTTCTTGTTCTTAAAAACACTTATTATTTTTACCAACAGCGCTAAGTTTTTTAAGGTGCTTGAACGGAAGGTGATTCATGCTTCTTTTGTCCTTCCACTTCTCAAATGGAGTCTCATTATTTGATACATTATGTGAAATTGAGTTCTACTTCTTCCTCCATTGGTGGCATTTGGCTGGTCATTTCATGTCACGAATCACAATTGCGAAACACAGCTGAAATGATATTCATCATAATATATAAGATACTGGTCCTAAATATATGACATAATTTATAATGCAAATTATACTGTAAATTATATCCTATATTTAAAACCGGAGGTAGTATATATTAACAACTTATTTTAATAAGTTTTGCACTTTTCTCACAAAGTTTGCAACGATATAATTACTTATCTATCCGAGATAGCATTTTCATTCTAATTATCTGTAGATTTTTTACTGGTTATGGAAAGAAGGTGGAACAAGAAAAGGCAAAATTATATAAAACTAAAATAAACCGGTCCATGCGCTTCATTCTTGTGGCTTGTTGGTTAGAACAGGTTACTCTCGCCTTACAAGTCGCAAGTTCGATTCTAACACAAATGCATCCATAAATCTCAGGATCTGAAAATATGAGGTGCTTTAAAACACCTCTCTTTTCCTCATCACCTTTATTTTTATATACTGAATCTGATTCTAAATGTCAGAATTAGTATATGGGTTTATTTTGATCTTAAATACAATACTTTAATCCAATGTATTTCTCAAATTTATTAATTTTTCCTAAAATTTTTCTATTGATTGCATATATTTTTTTTTTTTTTTAAAAAAAAAGAATCAACAAATGAATAGTTTTCAATGCATATGATTAAAATGACCACTTCAAAAAATTAAGACACATTATTTATAAATAATTATATTAATTAATTTTCTTAATCTTTATAAATTAGTTTGTCAACTTTTACATTTATAATCAAATGGAGTATCATGTTATCCATATGTTGGAAAAAATCCCCACACACACTTTCTAGTATATTATTCATACAAAATAGAAATTCAAATGCAAAATATTTTTGAAGCATATGAAAGTAAACAATAAATCCAAATTAAATTACAAGGAGTAACTCTAGATTTATATCCTTATTAGATTACAAGGACTGACATTTAAATAAAAAGAAACTTCAAAGCCAAAAACCACAACTTAAAATCATAAGAACCAAATTAAAATGAGAGCAAAATTTAAGGACCAACAATAATATTACCCATTCATATATGAAGAAAAACCAAAAGTCAAAATTAAATAATAATAATAATTTTAATGTGACTTTTAAAAATAAAAATCATATCAAACATCATTTTGAGTCAAAATTGACTTTCTGAGTTTGTAAAATTAGCTTGAGTGAACCAAAAATTATGTCAAACATGCTATGAGCTGTTATTTTCCTTTATCAAAGCGCTTCACAATTTTTTAGATATATCAATAAAAATTGCTTTTTACGGTGCACAAAACAGCTATCATATGGCTAGAACGTGACGTGGGGCATAATGTTGCATAATGCATAATTGTTGCCTAGAGAATAAATAAAGAAACTGATTTTAGTATCTTTTTAAATAAGCTTAGTTACGCCTTTCGAACTCATGGCTTGGCGGTTTGTGAAGCAATCATTTGGCTTCACATTACTACTAGTCACGGGGTCGATTCGGCATCGTTCTCATCGCAATATTCTAATTCTGATCTCTGAATCTGAGTTGTCTCAAAAATGAGGTGTTCCAAAACACCTCTCCTTTTACGTTATTCTAATTAAGTGAACCTGTTATATTAAGGTTAAAACATACTAGGTTTATAATGTACTTTCTCTTGTTTTTATTATAAGGCACCAACTAATAAATATTTTTTGTCCTTTTTATAAGGCACTCACTTGTTTTCAAGAATATTAATTTTTTTTCTATATATGCCATAATTAATAAAGATAGTAAATGAGAATAATAATAAAATATAGTAGGTTTTATTAGTCTCTATATAACTTTATTTTTCCTTCAATACTTCCTGACATAGTATGACAAGTATTAAGTATTAGAAAGAAGAGTAATTTTTTAAGAACATTTTAAATTAATATCACTCCCATAATTATTCAAAAAATTAAAACTATGCATGAAATTCGATCCATACTTTTTAAATTTATGATTTTGGGAGATATTCTTTAAAATAAATTACACTGGTTTAACATTTATAACCTTACTTCACACAAGGAATATAAAACTAGAATAACTTTCATATCAAAAGTCAAAATGCAGAAGTGTAATTGCATATCCACGTATATAAAATGTGAAAATACTCTATGATCCAGTGATTTATGAAAAATTTATTTAACTAATTTAAATACATTAAGCAAGATAAATTAGTTAATAATAACAAATGTTACTTAATCTTTCAAAAATATTCATATATTGTGTAACAAATGTCTTAATAACCGTTTTGAATTTAATTGCTACGGTTAGTGAGAGAGTATGAATAAGAGCAGTTTAAAAAAAATAATAAACATGGATGATAATGTGAACTGAGATATTATATTTAAAATAAAATTAGCCCCATTAATTCCATTAGAGGATTACACATAAAGGTGATCACCGATCATAAGTAATATATAAATTACTAAAGAATAAATATGGCTTTTAATACTTTGCGGCTTGCTGGTTTGTGCGCGTTGCACTAACTTTACCGAACAAAGGATGATAATGATTGTTGCTTCTCTTACATTTGCTGCTTCAGCGATTGAACTAGCTCTGTGAACTGGAAAGCCAGCTTTACCGAACAAAGCCAAGCTACTTTGTCTTCTTGGAACAATGGCATTAATCTTTGCAGAAACTGCAAGGGCATTTCATGTGATGAAAAATCTCTGTCTATAATCAGTACAAGTCTGTCAAATTTTAGCCTTCAAGGTACACTTCACAATCTCAACTTTGCATCCTTTCCCAATCTGCAATATTTTGACTTGAGTTGCAACAAATTTTATGGGAACATTCCCTTTGAAATTGGTAACTTGACTAGTATATTTTAACATTGGATATGTCTGAGAATCCTTCAATTATTGGTCCACCAGAAATTGGGAATTTGAGGAAGATGATGCATCTAGTACTTGCAGAAAACGCACTTTCAGATCCTATTCCAAGAGAAACTTGAATGTTGAGTAATTGTTTGGAGCTTAATTTGGCAGAAAACTCTCTATCAGGTAGAATTCCAATATCAATTGGAAACTTCACCAAGTTAGAACAGATTTATCTTTATAGGAACAATTTTAGGTCCTATTCCTAATGAGTTTTGGAAACTTCATTCTGTCGTTAACATTCAATTATATCGTAATGAACTTTATGGGCCAATCTCTTCCTCTGTAGGAAACTTAACAAATCTAAAAAAATGTGTCCTTGAACGATTACAGATTTGTTGGTCCAATTCCTCCTACCATTGGTAAGTTGATAAATTTACAAGAGATCTATCTTCGAAACAACATTTTTTCAGGACCTATTCCTTATACGGTAGGAAATCTGACACATTCCTGATATTGAAGTGTTCACCTTCCATTAGAAATAAATGACGTCACAAGTTGGCATAACTTACAATTGGGACATAATCATTTTGCTGGCTATTTGCCACAACAGATTTGTCAGAGTGGGAAATTATATAGGTTTGGTGCTCCTAGTAACCATTTCATTGGTCCTATTCCAACAAGTTTAATTTAAAGAATTGCTCTAGTTTAAAAAAACTTAGACTTGATGATAACCAATTAGTTGATGCTTTGGGAGATTATCCTGTGTTCGACTGCATCAACTAAGCGGCAATAAATTGTATGGCCATCTTTCATCCACGTGGGGCAAGTGTCCAAATCTCACACATTTAATTATTTTCAATAACAAGCATTCTAGTAATATACCACCAGAATTAGGGAAGGCAACTAAGCTTGGTGAACTTGTCTTCAAATCTTGTTTTTGGACAAATTCCAAAAGTACTAGAGAAATTGAAATTGTTGAAAATCCTTTATCTGAGCCACAATAACTTTTCTGGTAATGTCCCCTCAAATATAATAAAATCACTTAACCAACTTGAAACGTTGGACTTAGCAATAACTTCAGTGGTTCAATCACAAGAGAGCTTTAGGGGCTAAAAAGCTTAAAGGTCTAGAATTTGAGCAAAAACAAATTTGATCAAAGCATTACCTCTGAGTTTGGTGAACTACAAGAGCTTGAACAACTTGATCTTACCGAAAATTTGTTGGTTGGAAAGATTCCAACAACTCTTGGAATGTTACCCAAATTGCAAGTATTAAACCTCTAACATAATAATCTCACTAGCATCATCCTTCTAGTTTCAGTGGATCAATGTCAGCTTTGTCTACTGGTGACATATCATACAACCAACTAGAAGGCCCCCTTCCAAAAGTTCCAGCATTTTATCACTTTGATGCATTGAAGAATAATACAGATTTGTGGGGCAATGTTACAGGCTTACATTTGTGTGGTAATCCCCACACAAGTTCGTATGGTGATAAGTGCGTAAAGCTCCTTGTAATCAGGGGCGGATTTAGGGGGGCTAGGGTGGCCCCCTAAAATTACAGAATTTTACCTAAATTTTTAGGAAATTATGCTTTAGCCTCATAAAATTTCAATCTTTTCACTTTAGTCCCTATTTAAAAGTCTCATAAAGGGACTAAAATGAAAATTTTGAAATTTTTGTGAGGTTAAGCATAATTTCCTAAAATCTTGGGTCCAATACTATAATTTTCGCCCCTAATTTCAAATGCTGACTCCACTGGGTTTTATTCTGTAGTTTTTGCCCCCTAATTTTCATTCCTGGCTCCGCCCTGCTTGTAATATTCCTTGCGTTATTGGCCATACTACTAGTAATTGGAGCCTCTTGCAGTTTTGCCCAATGTGCTAGAAAAACAAACAACAATGATGAAGAAACACAACCACAAGATTTGTTTTATATAAGTGGTTCTTATAGTGAAATATTGTATGAAGATATCACAGAAGCCACAAGAGAGTTCGGTGATAGATTTATCGTTGGAAAAGGGGCCTAAGGATGTGTTTATAGCGCTGAGTTGCCTATAGGTGATGTTGTTGCTGTAAAGAAGCTTTATTTAGTACCAAATGGGGAAATCTTGAACCAAAAAGCTTTCACAGATGAGATTTGAGCTTTGACAGAAATCAAGCATCGCAACATTATAAAACTATATGGGTTTTATTCTAAGTCACGTACAAATCTCCCTATTGGTTTATGAGTTCTTAGAAGGTGGTAGCTTAGATGACATTCTAAAGAATTATGAACAAGCCACTGAGTTTGACTAGAATAATTAAGAGGGTGAAATGTTGTTAAAGGTATGGCTAATGCTTTATTCCATATACGTTATGGTTGTTTAAGTTCAATTGTTCATCGTGACATACAAGCAAAAATGTTTTTCTAAGTTCTGAATATGAAGAACCTCGCATCATTAACTTTGGAATGGAAAAGTTCTTGAATCCTAACTCAAACAATATGACCACATTTGCTAGCACATGGTAAAACCTTTTTATCTGTCCTTTCCTTAGTATTAATCTTTGCAGTATTATGAATATACATAACATTAAGTCTATTGCAAGATTGCTTTCATCATGGAAGCGAACGAGAAATGTACAGTTTTGGAGTGTTGACTTTAGAGATCATTATGGGAATGCATCTGGGAGAAGTTATTTCATCTTTAGTTGAAAAGTCAATCACCTTTGATTTGCTTAACGATTTATTAGATCCACGGACTCCTCATCCCACAATGGCAATTGTTGATGAAGTGATATTAGTTGCAAAAAGAGCATTTTCTTGTTTGAATGAGAATCCACGCTCTCGTCCAACTACGAAATAAGTATCTACAAAGCTTGCAAGGCCCCCAAAATCTCATTTAAATGGTAAATTTCAAACCATCACAGTTGCACTACTCATGAAGGATTGAACTCAAGCCATTTGTAAGCGTGTCGGCTTGTCTAAATCGTTGCACTTGACATTAATTATGAGGGGCAGCATTTCATGCATATGGTTTTTGTATCATATGTATGTTCAGTTTAATTTGTTCTTTAATAAAACGTTTGGTTTAGATAATATTCATGTTCTTTTTTCTTTTCTTTTTTTGGGGGGGGGGTAATTTAAATTTATAAATTTCAATAAGCAATGCCAGCTCCTTCATGAACAAAAACATACTTTTTAGACTAATTTTTAAATTTTTATCTAATTTTTTAACTTTGTTCATTTAAAAAATATGTAATTTGGTAATATTAAATCAACCAACCGTTGGTTTATATATTTTGTTACTTGTATAGCATGTATTTCACTCCATGAGCGTTCTTTGTTTTATCACAATATGAATAATAGTGTCAGTTGAATATTATCATTTATAGTTTTGGTTTTCAAAGTATGATTTAATTTATAAAATTAAATTTTTTTAGTTGCTCATTAAAGAGAACAAATATATGCTTGCCATAATTATGTGATTACTTTAAATTAAAAAAAAAAAATTATCAATAAGAATTAAAGGGTTGGTTGATTTATTTTATTTTATTTTATTTTTTGCCATCAAAGGGTTTCAACTAATCATTCTTTCTTGAAAAAAGAAATATACTCCCCAGTATGCATGCTTCTATGTAAATTAATTTCCAAAAAAATTTATATACTCTATATCTTACTTGTTTAACATATAATTTCTTTCAAAGATAAATTGAGTTAATTCAATAAATATAGTATTATTTAATATTAATGCCATAAATGCTCTAACAACTACTACACGTCAATGTTTTAAAAGTCGAACCGGATGTCAAGCTGGAGAGGCTAATGGGTCATGGTTCAAATAGTTGGATCAAATGGATTGTTCGGTTCGACCGTTGTTTATAATAGTTTAATACAAATAATATTATATACATATTTAACAGTTTTTTATAAAGATATATCAAATTGTTAAATAATTTGAATAAAAATCTCCTCCCAGATGCTATATAGTACTACAATATATAATATGTAAATTTATGATTAATTATTGATTCTATTATTTAAGCTTAATAACATTCTTATTTTTCATTTTGATTAATAGTTCTTGTTAGAATTTTGGATGTACATGGAATTCGATTAACTTGCTAAATTACCCACACAAACAAACCGAAGTACCAATGTGGACTCTGATAATGTTACATGGTAAATACAACATAGAGAAGAAGAGAAGAAATCAATCTCATATCCATTATATAATATCCTTACAAACATATGGGAATAAATATAATCCTTCAACGTACATTATATGAGAATAAGTGTAACTCTTGAACCATAAAGGAAAAACTTTCTCTTTCACTCATATTTCTTCACATTTATACAATAGCCCCAATTTGCATTGAGTTTGGGCCCTAATCCACCAATGGTGGATTAGTATATTCCAACATCTCCCACCTTATTTTTTAAAAATTTATATTTAGTAAATTCTTATTATTCTGAAATTCATATTTTGACATTGGAAAAATCTACGAGTTTGCCAACATCCTTCAAAAGTCTCAATAATTAAGCTTTATTTGAGTATTTCACTCAAATAAAAATTTCTATAATATATAAATAATTATAATATTTTAGATGCCACAAAATCCTTATTAAATTCTTTCTAAATTCAAATAATTACATGGTAATTTCTAATTACCATAAAATAATTCTATAAAATCAAATGAATACTAATAAATATGCACTACCTTTAAATTTTAATCTTATTCCACTGTTCCATCATTCTCTTAATTTTATACTTTTAGATCTTCTCTAAACGTCAAATTACTTAATAACTCACATCCTAAATTATTTAATTACTATAAATAAAAATTTGGATGCTACATCCCAATCCCAAACACCAAGATCGTGGCTTCCTGAATTTTCTGGACAACCCAACAGAAAATTAGGGTTGATTATGGAACCTGTGACCCATGAGTCTGTTCACAACCTAATATAACTGGGTTATTTTGAACCCGCCGAAAAAGACCCATAATGAGGCAGGTTAGAACCCGCCCATTTAAGACTTAAATCGGTGGGCTACGAGCCGCTATACCTGCCCATTTAGTGTTTTTTTACTAACCGTTCATCACATTCCGCATTTTGATATAAGGTAAAAGCGTTCACTCGACTCCCTATCCCGAATAAATTTATTTCATGATGGTACTTGTCTAAATTTTTGTTGTTTTATGTGAATTGTGATTATTGAACTTTGAAGATTTAGATTTCGAATTTAGAATGTTGAATTTGGATGGATGTTTAATGCTTATGTATGTTTTTTTCCCCAAAAAATAAATAACTCAAATGTAAATGGGTTACCCAAACCTATTTATGTGCTAACCTATTTACACGGGTTTAAATAGGTTGAGGTACGGATATGGCTTAGCTTCATACCCATTTAAAGTTAAATGGGTGGGCATGCCGTTTGGTTAAGGTCTAACCCGCCCATTATTCTGCCCTACAGAAAATTTTGGCTACGGAGGGTGGACTCATATTTTCTCTCCCAGCAACAACCCAACGCCTCATCTGAATCTCAGCATTACGTTGTTAGAGCTTGAGTGGGTGAGTGTTCGACAACAAGGAAGAAGCGGGAGAACTATCTTTGGACTGCAGCCAAGTTTTTTCCTAAACTATAAACAACGGGCCTACAACTTACTAAATTATATAAATTAAATATGTTAAAAGTAATAAATGTGTAACAAATTTATTTTATTTTTTTTTAAAAATACCTTTATTTATAAAGATGATGAGTAAAGGAGGCAATGGGTAGGAAAAGAGATAAGAGAAAATGAGTGGAAAAAATAGATGTGATTAATTCAAGTAAAAATGGAAGGAAAAAAAAAACTATATTAAATTTATCTTCTTCCCTTTCTAAAGCACGGAGTACCAAACAATGAAGACGTAGGTTTTTTTTTTTTTTTTTTTTCCATTAAATTGCAATTGGTTGACAGTACACTAGCGATTTGGGTTTTTATTTTGAATAATTTTTTCTTTAATTTTTTGCCAACGGATAATTATTTATTTAGATTTATACATCTATATATGATTTTTCAGTTTATTAATATGACTGTAAATTTATTTTTTATCATCTTAAATTAATATTTCATGTGTTTGAATTCTATATAATTATAAAAAACATATTCCCATAATAGTTTACAGGATTAGGACTAGTTTATTCTCGGTAATGGCCTAAATTAATTATGTTGAAGAGCTGAGACAGTGGACTTTTTTAATAAAAAAAATAATGTTTAGTTATTTAAAAATGGGGACAGTTGCGTCAAGGGAACCTGGGATTGATTGGTTAGAGCGTTTTGCTTTCATCATTCACGTCTTGAGTTCGACTTGGCAGTGACGATGCATGATGACCAACAAAACAACAACAAATGAGGTATTTTCAAATACCTTTCCTTTTTTGGCATCCCCACTTCTAAAGTTGGTTAATTATTAGTTTACTTTGATGTTAAATATAATATTTCAAATTTCAATTTATTGTATCTTCTAAATTTATAAATCGTTTTTCCTAAACTATCAATATTAAATAGGTATTTTCATTAATGAAAATAGTTTCAATGCAAATAAGTGCTTTAGAAAAAACGAGCACACATTTTTTTTTTTATATAAATGACTAATTTAATTAATTTTTAAATTTTTACAAATTAGTTATCTAGTTATTACATTTAAAAGTAAAGACTAATTTAATAGAAAAATGAGGGTTTTAGAAAAAAAACGAACACACATTTTTCTATAAATAAGTAATTCAATTAATTTTTTTAAATTTTTATAAATTAGTTATCTTGTTATTAAATTTAAAATCAAAGAGCATATATATTATTTCAAATTATTAAATTTAAGCACCCTTGAATCCCAATAAAAATAGGCACTTTTGCAGTTTTGCTCAAAACATGTCTAATTCTAGAGCTAGTAATGTGAGCTATCGCATAGGTTGCATGTTGGCCCCACCACAGGGTGTATAGATTGGGAAAATGCCACCCGCTAACCAAGAGTAGATTGACCAGTGGCAGAGGCGGAGCTTTACTATGACATGGCCCCACCAAAAAAAAAAAAAAAAAAAAAAAAAAAAAAAAGAATTTTGTTTAGAATTTTTTTTAAATAAATTTAATATAATGTAAATTTTAATTTTAGCCCCCCAATTTTTTATATAACATTTTTTTCTCTCTTTTATTTTTCTATTTGTAAGTCAGTCTTTTATATCTTTTGAGCTTATAATTCAATCTTTGTTCTATATGGTATGTTAATTTTGTCATTTTTTTTTCTCGATATTCTAATCTAATTGCCTAAAATTTTTAGCTTGTGAATGAAATTTATTTTTGTGGTGTATTCTTTACTATGCATTTACCGATTCTACACTACACCCGTGGATGAAATTAATTGATTTTTCATTCTAAACCTCAACCTCAACTTCGTAAGTAGAAGTATTTGTTGTAAATTTAACCGATCTGGGAAAAGACATTGTCAAGAGATGATGTTGCTGAATTAGAGTAAAGTACAACAATACCATGATATTTCCAGTTTCTTTATAGTTGCTACTTTATCTTCTTAAGCATCATCATAGTTATAAATACGTAAGATAGAAAGTTTCTCTACATATAGCTTTTAATTTATAAATTTTTTTTCTTTGTGTTTTCCCTGGTCCATCAAAATACCTGAGTAATACTTGTAATATTATTTATTTGATTTTATCTTCTCCTTATTTTTTCTCTTACCAACTTTTATTATAAATATGAATATTTTAACAATGTTATATAATTATAAATTTTTTTAATTATTTAATGAGTATAGATTTAGCCTTTCTAAATTTTTGTCTCAAGCTCCGCCCCTAACCAAAGGGGCATAACTACCTCGCTTCTTTTTTCTTTACATTTTCAAATTTGAGCATACTTTATTAGTACTAGTATTTCATTACACACTTTTCATTTAAATGTACTAAAGTAGCATTTTTTGTTAAATAAAAGTAACATTATTAAGATTATATTAAGGGGTTAAAAGTACACTGTATAAACCAAAAAATTACACTCAAACTTAACGTTATAGATTCTATGTCTTGCATATAAGAGAAACTAATTAGTTTGCTTTGTTTCATTTATAGATATACTATCCTAATCCATTTTGTCTATTAGACTTATAGTTTTTTTGCTTTAATTGTTCTCATTAATTAAACATATTAAGGGGATTATTATAAAAAGAGTAGTTTATATTGAAAATGAATAAAAAAGTACTTAATGTTATGAATATTCCAATATTGGTGTGAATGTCCACAACCTTTTCAAGAAGAGTCTTTTGAAGTTTCTAAAGCCATGTAACCTATGACATGAATGGCATGGGAGTTTTATATGACTAATGTTAAAAACTTACAAAACCTCATAATATACCATTATGTAGATTTATTCTTTTGTAACTCTTGTAATAGAATTCATTGCCTATATATAGTAGGCATGTATCAAAGGTTAAAGTAGAGTACAATAGAAAGAAGAAGCACTCTCACTTTGCTCTCCATTTCTCTCTTGCATTTCTTTATCTCCTTCATCTTAATCTCTCCCGTTATTTTACTTAGTTTCATAAAACGTTATCAACACGATTGCTATAACGAAGATATAATTTCTTTAACGATTTCGTCTACTTTCTCTAATGATTTTATTTTATGTTTATTTGTATATCCGGGATAATCTAAACCACTATATGGAATTAAAAAATACTCTTTTTACCGATTGTTTTTATACATCGGGTTCCATGGTTAAGATTGGAGATTATTTACTATTTTATATAGTAATTTTACTATTTATCATTATTCATCCATCAATTTTATTCATGCACACGTAATTACATAGTAATTTACAATTGTTTTACTATTTATATTATTGTTACTAACATAACATTTAAATTAAGCATTTACTTTTATGTTACTAACATAACATTTATATTATTGTTACTAACATAACATTTAAATTAAGCATTTTACTTTTATGTTACTAACATACCATTTATATTATTGTTTCTAACATAACATTTTACTTTTATTGTTATGTTATTGTTGCTAACTTTTAATGTTATGTTATTTAATTCTATACATTAATTCTATTTCCTTTATGTTATTAATATTATTATGGCCAAGCCATACACTTCTATTTTCTTATTCTAAAATTATATGACCAAGTCATATCACTTTAATTTCTTATTTTGTGGCTTAAGCCATATAAATTTAAATTCTCATTTTGAGAACTAAATAGCCTAAGCCATAAAGTTTTAGTTTTAATATCTTTAATTTTTATTGTTTTTATTTTCATATTCTTTTGATTCATTATTATATGACCGATGCCATATATATATATATATATAATTTTATTTATCCCAAGATAAAAGTTTGAAGCCATATTGATTTAATTTCTTATGAAACAAATTGGCCTGAAGCCATGAGAAGACACAAATTGGCTTAGCCCTATGAGGAAACACAAATTCGCTGAAGCAATGTGATAATTTGGCCTCGAAGCCATAAGACAAATTGAAGTAAAGCGATAATTTGGCCTGGCAAGTGTGATATTGTAATATTATTACTATTTACATACTATTTTACTACGCACACCAACTTTTTAAGAATTTTCATTTGAACTATATGAGATATTTGGTCTTTAGTCTTCTATACCTACAAAGAGGTATGAGAGCTTGTTCACATCTAGAGATGGATGGTGGACAAGAAAGTGATATTTGTTTGTTATTAATATCAAAGCCCAAGACTTATGTTTCAAATATTGTATAAAAGGATTTTGATAGCCTTAGAAAATATTGTCCAAAAGACAATAACTTGCGTAGAGATTTATGTCGTAATAAGTTTAAAAGCTAATAGTCCTGGAGACTAATTAGCATATTTTGCCCAATGTTATAAGAGAAGCTAATGTTTAGACAATATATGATAGTATAAATTTGATTAAAAGCTCAGGAAGAGCTAATATTTTGTTACTTGAAGGAACAAAATTATGCATTAATTATTCTACCAAGTATAAAAGAAACTTATTAAGTTTCAAAGATATCTACTTTAAAATGGATATCATAGAAAACACGCTATTGTAAACCAGAAGTTTACTAATAATAATGCAAGAAATTGTAATTGTAAACTAGAAGTTTACAAATATAGGAAATGAAATGTTTGCTAATGCTACCAATGGGATATCAAAGAGGCAAAAGAGTCATTTAGAAATATCTCTATATTTATTTTGAAGCCAAGACAAATAACAAATAAGCCCATAAGGTAATACGATGTTTAGTTTCTGTTCTTATTTAAAAAAAATATTATTATTTACATTTATTGTGATCCCATCTTATAAAACTGTTGCCATGACAATTTTCGCTAGAGAATTTTCATGTGTGATTCTAAATCATGAGGTTTTGAGTTATTTTGATCATGAATATCTTCATATGTGGTGGACTCGTGTATGTTTTGCATATATAAGTAAATTGAAGTATATTATTAAAGAGTAATGAGATTATCTAGTGATGTAATCTTATATGTTTGTTTCTGACAAATCAACATAGATTTTTATTTCGAGCTTTAAAGGGTTTTAAAGTGATTTTGAAATGCATATATATAGAAAGTATGTTTATATAACTCTCACTGAAGGGGAGATTGTTAGAAAACAAGTGTGAGTTCAAATACAAGTATGAGCTAATTTTTGAAAAGTTATATACTTCTCACATAAAGCCTAATATATCTCCCAAAATGGATGTCGATTATGTTTCAAAAGTTTATGATTGATTGAGACATATGTCACGATGAAACCGTAAGTTTACCGATCCAAAGAAATTTATTGTTGGCATGACTTGTTTGATCATTTGAGTCATATAATACAAATAAGATTACATTTTGACATCCATCGAAGAATCGAAGATTCTTCAAGAATAACCAACATATTATTTATGAATTATGTGCTTTGCTTGTTCTCAAAACAAATTTTCCATGAGAATATCATTGATCATGTAAAGCCTCCATAAATAGTTAGATCAATTCTTATGAGAAAAAAATTTTTATGTTGGTATGTTTGATCTTACATATTGCAGCACTTATAAGCCAACAAAATTCTCCCGATATATTGGCTTTAGGTCGAGGAGCGACAAATTCCATCTTATAAAATATGTATGTGCGATGATTATTAATCCACCACAATGCACATAGATGGATATGGAAAGAAAGTTGAGATAAATGTTGTGTAAGGACCTTCTTCTTCTTGTTTGTCTCTATATGAAACAAAATGATGTTTCTAAAGGAAACAAATGGATTAAGGAAACTTATACTGTATGATTAGTCAATTGATATTTGACATTATTTTCTCAACATAAGGGGAGAAATTGAATAGTGGATAAGAGAATACATGGAATGCATTATCACAAAGTATATATCCTCGAATAAAGAAGTATGAACCAGAAAGTTAATTAGGTTATGCATTCATGATATATTTGCCGATAGAATTACCCTAAATGAGAGATCTCATATTCCAGCTAAAAATGCTCCAATTAGTAACATGCCCGAAGCATGAGTAAGTATTCGGTTCCAAATATAAATATTATGGATAAATTGGAGCATATGATTAAGATGATCATATTAAGGAGGCAAGTACTCCGAAGAGTACCGAGACATAACTTATTGGAAAAACTCAAGATAGGTTTAGGTACTTGAGTAATATTGATATTGTTATGTCGAATTGGAAAAATAGAACCGAAAAAAATAAAGTTGTCGACAATAATTTTGATGATGATATCACGTGATCAAATGAGGATATTATATAAAGATTATTGGCCAAGAGGATAAGTAAAATTGAGATTGACGCAAATATAATCATATTATGATAGTTAAAGACACGAAGTCCAAATTGAAAAATATGATTTTGTGGTGGATACGATAAATCTAGCAGTTTATGAATGATAAATTATGCGTCTATTAGATATTGTTATATCGCATATGCATATGGCTTATTAAATTATGAAGATTGCATAAGAATCTTCAAAGAATCCAAGAGTGCTAGTAGCACATGTCCCTGAAGGACTCAAGATGCCAGAAGCATCTAATTCAAAGTTCTCGAGAACAATACTTAAGAAGTTTTGTAAAACTTAAAACTATTAGAGCATGTATGATATAATCATTTTAATGAATATCTATTGATATGCATCTGGATATATCTTATAAGAATGCCTAGAAATCATGTTAGTATTATTATGACTTTACTTGGAAATATTTAGTTCTTGCGGTGTACACAATAGAATGTTTGATGACAAAAAGGATGATATGCTCAAAAGACATTGAAAGTAATGTAGTCATCGGGGGGAGTAATACGATGTTGTCAAAAAATGGAGTCGATACACGCTATACTCTTTTTCCCTTATCTAGGTTTTGTCCCACCGGGTTTTCCTAGAAAGGTTTTTAATGAGGCGCATTGACATTAGACGGTATCAATGGATGTTGTACTCTTTTCTTTGGCTAGGTTTTTATCCCACTGGGTTTTTCCTAGTTAAAGTTTTTAATGAGGCACATTCATAATGGACATTCAAGGGAGTGTTATGAATATTCCAATATTGGTGTGAATGTCCACAACCTTTTCAAGAAGAGTCTTTTGAAGTTTCTAAAGCCATGTAACCTATGACATGAATGGCATGGGAGTTTTATATGACTAATGTTAAAAACTTACAAAACCTCATAATATACCATTATGTAGATTTATTCTTTTGTAACTCTTGTAATAG
Organism: Acacia acuminata; assembly: GCA_019022655.1. Taxonomy (NCBI): domain Eukaryota; kingdom Viridiplantae; phylum Streptophyta; class Magnoliopsida; order Fabales; family Fabaceae; genus Acacia; species Acacia acuminata. The sequence goes on along the minus strand of JAFJYI010000313.1, from coordinate 818,620 downwards.
AATTCTTTGCCTATATATAGTATGCATGTATCAAATGTTAAAGTAGAGTACAATAGAAAGAAGAAGCACTCTCACTTTGCTCTCCATTTCTCTCTTACATTTCTTTATCTCCTTCATCTTAATCTCTCCCCGTTATTTTACTTAGTTTCATAACACTTAAAAAAATAACACACATTTTTTATAAATAAAATTACTTGAGCAAAATATATTGACTATCCTTTGTTTTACCAAAATTACACAAACCTACCCTATATTTTGAAAACGTATATAGACATGCTTTGAATTTAAAATGCATTTTATAGAAACACCTCTTACATTTTTTAGATTCTATTTTCATCTACCCGACCACTAGTTGACTTTAATTTGAACTATTACATATTTTCTTTGACCAAAATACTCATCTTTCAACAAATGAATAAGCATTTATATTTGCTTAAAAATAATTTTTTATACGAATAAAAATAATTATAATACATTTATGTTCAAATTTTTTAATATATTATCAATTTTATTATATTAGAAGATTTTTTTAAAAAAATCATATTTATTGAAACTTGTTTATTTAGTATTATTTTAAACAACTAAAAATATATTTCTTTCTTTTTTTTTCCACAACACCATGATTGAAAACATATTTGAAAAGCATCTTTTTATTCACAATACGTTGTTTATAATGTAAATTTGAAATATTATATAACTTATGTTAATTTTAAATTTTAATTTCTTAAATACATTTTTTCCAAAAATATTTATAAACAGGTTTATTTACGTATGCATCTATTAAAATAATTAATCATATTTTTAATTTATTTTTCTATTTTTCTTTAATTAAATCTTTATCTCAGTATGGGAAAAAATTTAACAGATAACTATTTGTAAAAGTAATGATGAAGGGTAAATTAGTAAATAAAATTTATTTTAATATAAATTTCAATTAAAAAGTAAAAATCCTTAAAGGAATTACAGTTTAGACTTAAGTGTATGTTTTAAAAATATAGAGGAGGTCCGTAATTAAAGTAAAATACAAGGGAGATCGAGTGAGTATTTTACTCTAATTATTTTTAATCTTTACAAATTGATTATCTAATTTTTACATTTGAGATTGAATGTAGTATGAAGTTATCCATACGCTGTCCTTTTTTTTTTTTTTTTTTTAACTGATATTTATTTTTTTGGCTTTTGATAATTTTTTAATTAACTAGATAACCTCCTAAATTCTAACTAATTTATATCATCCTGTAGTTAATGAAATTCAACCAGTTGGCCCAAAAAAAAAAAAAAAAAAAAACTTCAGAGTCATCTGGCCTGATAATTTAAAATAATTTAATAATAAATTTACTAATCTCTATAAAGTCATCATTTTTGTATGTCCTATATAATAACTATCAAATGATAATATTATTAAAGCGAACGCCACCATGCTAGTTTACCCGTGGCTGGTTGGTGAGAGCGCACAACCCTCATCTAACAAGTCATGAGTTCGACTTGGCATTGTAGATATCGTACCAAATGGGTTCTTCATTTCTAATGAGGTATTTCTAAATACCTCCCTTTTTTGTTTTTAATAAAACACTGAAAAATTAAAAAAAAATTAAACGTGGTACAACCTATGTTGCACCGACACCGACACGCGACACGAGATACGACACGACACTCCGACACGTTAATCCTAAAAAAATCTAAATTTCGACACGACACGTTTTAATATTATATATATATATATATATATTTTTAATTATAATTCACATTTAGTACAAAACATCTATAAAGTGTAGATAGGTAAAATTCATGTGACTCAGTATAAAAAAAAAATAGAAATTCCATTATTTGTAAATCGCTTCATATGATTCGATGAAGAATGAGAGTAAATAGTAGGATATTTTGACTAAATATAAATGGGGAAAGTAAAAATGCTTGGGGGCGTAAATGCGGGGAATGACTACAATACTCGGGTAGACTACTCATAAGTTTAAATATTTTCATCTCCATCCCGTAAAATCATGGCCTCCGCTCGGCTCATCAAGTGAAAGACTGGCAACTTCAAGATCTCCAATATCATCAAGTGAATCAAATGTATCTCCAGCAATGTCCCACATTTGATGTTCTCCTTGTGCATAACTTGGATTGTTTCTTGTTAAGAGGCGAAGGTTACTATGCACATAAACCAAGTCTTCAGCACGTTTTGGAGTGATCCTATTCCTTTTCATGGAATGCACAAAAGAATAAGTACTCCAATTACGTTCAAAGACATGATGAAGAGGAGGGTTGTTGCACAAGTCTCAATGCTATCCTTTGAAGTAAAGGTGTAGAAGTACCATAGAGTAGCCACCAAGCTTTTGGATCCATATTGGATTTAGAATTGATGGCATCTAAATCACCAAAAGTTCCACCATTGGTAATAAAATCTGCATACTCCCTTGTAATCTTGTTTCGGTCCTCCGAGGCAGGAAAGAATCTTCTTAAGCTTTTTTGTCGCTCTTGAGTAATCTCTACATCCATGTGTGGAGGAACTCGACTAGAATCTTCTTGGAGCTATCCATGACTATAGTATCTAAAAGAGAAACAAAACAAACAAACAAATTATCAAATTATATCAAGAGAAGTATTAATTTTAAATTCAATCATTTTTAAAAAACTTACTTAGGATTCAAAGCATGCGCCAAACAATGTAGTGGAGTTGAATTTTTCGTCCAACGATCCACAAGAATATGATACACCACATCATAAAAAGAAGACCTCTCTTCCATTCTCTTTACTTCTTTTTGGTATATAGCTTTCTTCACTTTCTCAATCATTGTATCCCACATATCATATATCAAGTGAAGACAAGGTCTATCGATTGTCACACACTCTAATCATATCATAAATAGGAGCAGTGAAAGCAAGTATATAATCAATTGCATCCCAAAAATCATCATCCAATAATTTTTCCTTCACAAATCTAGCCCTCCCAAGATTATCATCTTTATAAATAGTCCATTTTTCACTTATCACCATATTTTGGAGACCACCCTTTATTAATTTGAATCTCTTCAGCATCACAATCATTGAGGCAAAACGAGTATCAGCAATAGAAAGAACTTCAAATTCACAAACTCATTATAGATGGACAATCTCAAAGAATGATTCATAATGAAAAGCTTTATTTGAGCAACATCTCCTACAATATCAGAAATCCAACTGCATTCCTCATATGCTCTTTGATTGTTCTCCATATTCTTTGCAGCACAAATATTTTTCACAGCCAAATTCAATGTGTGAACAACACACGATGTCCAGGTAATAGATGGAAATTCCTGCTCAATCAGTTGCCCTGCTCCCTTACCATTTGCAGCATTATCTATGATTATTTGAACCACATTCGCCTCTCCTACTTCTTGAATAACTTCCTTTAGCAACTTGAAGATGAAATTTTTATCCTTAATCTCCCCTGACCAATCAACTGATTTTAAAAACATTGCTCTACCATCAGATACTGCCATGAAATTAATAAGTGGCCTCCTTTGTGAATCACTCCACCCATCACTTACAATACTCACCCGCTTATGAGTCCAATCCTCTCGAATAGGTTCACACAATTTATCAACATTTGCTTTCTCCCGTTGCAACAAAGTGGTTCGCAACATGTTATAGCCTGTGGCAAATAACCCGCAATGTTATGATTTGCTTTGCAAAGGTATACGAAGCTCGAAGTATGGGTTCTTCGCCAAATTGAATGGCAATCCTGTGAATAAAACATTCTAGCAATAAGATGATTTAATTCTTCTCGCTCTCCAACATTGAATGCCTTCTCAATAGGACTCTTAGTTCTTCTTCTTTTTGAGTCAGAGGACAAGCTAGAAGAGGAGGGGGGTAAAGGTATGTTTCTAGGTTTTTTAGCTTGCATTCTTTGACTAGCTTCTTCTTCCAATTTTTCCATCTCTAACTGGTCTCTTTTTGGCACTGATAAACATCTTGTAATTCCTTTGCCCGTTAAGTTCAACAAATGAGCCTTTACCCTAGTATACGAACTTTTATAATCTTTTTTACAAAAATTGCAGGTCCAAGACAAATTCCCTCCGGCTTCCACTCCAGCATCTAATTTAGTAATATATTTCCATAATGGTTTATTTAGTAATTCATCAGCACTAGAAGCAGTAGGATTATTAGCACCGGCAGAACTTGAATGATCCATACTATAAATAAGTCAAACAAAAGAAAAATTAATCAAAAAAATTATAACTTCTCCAAGACGCACTAAATAGTTCGAGCAAAACAAAAGACGAACTAAAATAAGGTCAATTAAAAAAGTCTAACCAAGGGATAAAGATATTTATGCATGTCCTATGCACTCACGTCTTTTGTTTAAAAATTTTTTGCTTTGCTATTGCAAAACAAATAAAACAAAATGTCTTTTGATTAAAAAAATTTTGCTTTGCTGTTGCAAAAGCAAAACAAATAAAACAAAACAATAGTCAAAGATGCACAAAGAGTGCGAACAAGTTGGACACGCATGAATGGCCACTTTCACTAGAACAAGCCATGGAAGAGAAAATAAATATTTTAAACTCCACGGAAAGTGTAAAGGCAGATCAGTCATCAGTGAGTATGCAAATCACAGAGGTTCTAATCGACAATCTTACCTGTGGAAGGCAAACGAAGCCGGAAGCTCAGGTTCAGATCTGGACTTGGAGAAGGGAACAGCGGTGTCCGGCGGCAAAGGAACTTTACTGGACTTTGGCGAAGGGAGAAGAATCGGTACAGAGAGTAAAGCGCCGCGAAGATCGTGTGTTTTCGAAAAAATGACCTAGACAATCAGAGATAGTGCGATCTGCGATCTGATTAACTAATTCTCAATATCTGATTAACTGATTCTCAATATCTATCTCTTCCGACTTCTGCGTTCTTTACGGCATTTTTTGTTTTTTGTTTTTAATTTTTTTCAAAGGTTTCCCTTTGACCCTGTCTGACACGGTCAAAGACGCGTGTCAGACCAGTCAACGCGTCGGCCGGCGTTGACGATGTCCGGCACGCGTGTCGGACGGTGTCAGTGTCCGACACCGTCCGACAAGCAAATCGCCACAAAAATGGCGTGTCGATGCTTCGAGGGTACAACTCACAATAATCATAACAGTTAAGTGTTTGGCAACAAGAATTATTACATATAAGTGCAATAATTAATGTAAAGAAGCTTATATCATCTCAGCATCCTATGCAATTTCCCTATGAGAAACTCCATTTGCTTGATTTGATAGAGAATAAATCATCAAAAATTAAAGGGTCAAGGTACAGATTTGCCAACCAACTATTACCCGAGGAGCGTCTGGTACAAATAACTATTGAGGAGACCAAAATTGTCAATCAACAATTAAAAAGTGAAAAAAAAAACACAATTTGGAGCAGATTCGCCAACGAACTATTACCCTATCACTGTCTTGGTGTCTCCATCTTCCATTGACTATCAGTATGTCGGTGACGTCTGTATTTCCAAAGCTTCTATTGTTGCTAGATGTTCTACTCACCCTCTTGAACTCATCCAGTCGTCCACAGCGTTCGACTGCCACACACCTTACACCCTGGTTCCATCCCTCCAATGCCACAAGCAAAGACACGCTGCCACAAAGGATCTTTCTCTCATGGGTCTCATCTCTGTTGGTGTTTTCCTTTTCCAACAAGAAGGCTTAACCGCTTTTTTCTCTAGTGTTTCTGCCACCGTCTTATGCCAGTGCCTCATATTTTAACTTAATTGTGATAGTTGTTTTTTTTTTTAATAGTTATTTGGTGTTTTTTTTCACTTTTTAATTGTTTATTGGCAATTTTGGTCCCCTCAATAGTTATTTGTGTCAGACGCTCCTCGGGTAATAGTTGGTTGGCAAATCTGCACCTTCACCCAAAATTAAACATGGTACAACTCACAATAATCATAACAGTTAAGTGTTTGGCTACAAGAATTATCACGATAAGTGCAATAACTAATGTAAAGAATGTTATATCATCTACACAATTTTTGATAGAACTTAAGGAAATGAGAGATCTTAAGGAAATTAAAAGAGAAGTAGAAAAGGGAAATCTAGAGCGAGAATCTGAACTCTAGCCAACACAACACAATTACGAAATATCATATATTCATTTATAATCTTTTAGAAAGAGAATAAAATATATTTATAGAGTCTTTCCTTTGCCTAACTATAACTTCCTATCATAACTTCCCTAAACAAATAAGATAGAATAACTTCCCTAAACAAATTATAACAAACAGATTCCCTAAATAGATAATAACTAAGAACTATTTCTAACTTCTCCTAACATGAAACAGATAATAACTAAAAACTACTCTAAACTTCTCCTAACATGTGTCTTTCTTCAAAAGAGGACACATGGAACCCTAACAATACCCTCCCCTTGAAAATCAGCCTTGTCCTCAAGGCGGGTATAAGGAAATTTTAGCTAATTTTGCGTTTTCAAAGTGTTCTTCTTCTGCATTTTCAATCAAACCATCTACTTGATCGAGAGTTCCATTATTTTCAATGTCGATGATGAACAAGAATGGCCGGGGTAAATTTGTCTTCACAAATAAAGCATAGACCTTTGTCACGTCCGTATTGTTTCTCGTCTTCCTCGAAAGTCTGGGTCCCTATGAAATTGTCAGTAAATATCGTGAGTTGGCTAACTGGATTTGTTGCAAAAAATTCGAAGTTTGGAATTTCGAATTTTGTTGATTAAGCGTTGGTGTCGCACCGATAGGATTCATTGCGGTTGGAATCATATCGAATCCCTGATTAGTCGTGCCAAATGAGTTAATGGATGCAAAATTTCCTGAATTGGTGGCATTTGAATAACCGAATAGGTGCGAGAATGGGATTTGTAATCTTGGTTAGGATTTTCCATGCCACGTGTATTAGAGTAGTGATAATTGGAGCGCCGGGCACCCTGAGAATTTAATTTGGAATCAAATTCTAACGCGAGGCTTACAGCTTTGTATACGGTCCACCCACGCTTATAAATTTTAACATCCGATTGCAATTCTTCTTTGAGACCGTTGATGAAAACTCCTAGGAGGCAATGCTCGGCCACCCTTGTACTTGCGCTTGTCTCCTAACAAACTCTTGTTTATACTGTTACTAAATATAATTGTTTTATGTTGCAAAGATGGACATCGGGATTCTGAAATTCAGCGGGTCCAAATTGCTCCTGAAAGATTTGCACTAGTTCCTCCCAGTATCTCACGGTTCTCCCAGATGACACCCAAGTAAACGTATCTAAAACGTCTCCCTCCAGATTGATTGCGGCTATGTCAACTTTTAAGTCTTCAGGCGTCTGGTAATAACGGAAGTATTTTTCAGCCCTTAAAATCCAGCCTCTAAGGTCTCCTCCTTCATATTTAGGGAACTCGATTTTTGAATAGGGCCGTTTTGAGGAGTTTCGGTGCCAATAATGATCATCTTCTTCATCAATCTCATTATGAGTTTCCCTGTTGATCTGACTTGACTCACCTTGAAAAAATATGGGCACCTTCTGCTTTCTTAAGTTGTTGATTTCTACGTTCATCTGATTTAATTGCGCAATAATGGCTGCCAGATGGGGATTATCTGTGTTTTGTGGTGTTTGAGATTGGGGTTGCAACATAATTATTGCTGGATCGTTATGAGGATTGGAAGTGCGTGGTATTTCTGGGTTTTGGGGAGGTTGCCTTGGAGAATTTTCCTCATATGAAGGATTTCGAGTATTCACCATTATATCCAACAGGCCCAAAGAACGACCGCTCTGATACCAATTGATAGAACTTAAGGAAATGAGACATCTTAAGGAAATTAAAAGAAAAGTAGAAAAGGGAAATCTAGAGTAGAATTTGAACTCTAGCCAACACAATACAATTACGTAATATCATATATTCATTTATAATCTTTTAGAAAGAGAATACAATATATTTATAGAGTCTTTCATTTGTCTAACTATAACTTCCTATCATAACTTCCCTAAACAGATAAGATAGATCAATAACTTCCCTAAACAGATTATAACAAACAGTTCCCTAAACAGATAATAACTAAGAACTATTCCTAACTTCTCCTAACATGAAACAGATAATAACTAAAAACTACTCTAAACTTCTCCTAACATGTGTCTTTCTTCAAAAGAGGACATATGGAACCCTAACAATTTTCTTTTGGGAAAATCCCATTTACTTGATTTGATAGAGCACAAATCATCAAAAAGCCAGTTCATGCTAATGGAAACATAACACAACAGTGGTTTGTGCAATATTTTCAAACAACAGAGAGTGCAACAGTGGAGAGGCACTAACATGGCTAAAGTTTTAAGTGAGATCAAACCTGCGACCTCCCACTTATAGGTAAGCTCTCATATTGTTGGGCTATAAGGCTATTGGCTACAAATATTTTTAATCTTCTACATACCACCTCGGGATCTAGTACCAAGCATAAATTATGCAAGCTAATTTACTCTTCAACTTTTTCACCCTTCTCTCATTTTTCATTCTTTTCACGCATGCAAATGACATGCAACTGTCTAAATAATATTGCAACCAACAAATACTACAAACAGGATTGACCATACCTTATGTGTTTCTTCCAAAGCCTCCTCAGCAGCCTTCATCTTTGCTGTTGAATCCTTCTCATCATTCCTGCAACAATAGCAGACATCTCATTAGAAGTTATACTAATTCCAATAAATAAAAAAACAGAGCGGGAAAATCTTTAAGAACCAAGGCAAAAATAAAGTGTAAATAAAGAAAAATCTTCAATAAAGCATGCCCCTACAAGGGAACATCTTTATTGCTAATCTAAACACAAGTTTATCATATCTAGGTGGGGTTTGATGCAGTTTTCAAGATACCAAAACACACCATTTTAATTTTGGATATGTGCTCAAATATTTATAAGGTTATCACTGGCAGCTATTCTATGAGAATCCACGTCATCATTATAAAGAATGGGAACATCCTTGTTGAAACATGTAACACACTTTTTAACATCTTGAGAAGAATTTTTCTTATCATCTTGACTGCAGCAAAATCTGTTTCTTACCTACTGTTGCCAAATGTAATGGTGTCCTTCTCGAGTAGCTGATAATAACATTGAGGTTCAATGGCTATCCGGCAAAAAAGAAAGCAGAAAGTTTCATAAGGAATCAAACATTATCTAGCTTCAGTATTTCATCTTTCCAAAACATATGAACATATTAAGAAACCGATCAATGGCATCTTCAGTTTCTACTTGTTAATGAAAGTTTTGTTGGTAAAAGGTCCATTAAGGCCTATGGAGATACAAGAGGATGTCAGGTTCTTCTAAAATTGAAATTAAAGCGTAGATAAGGAATGGACTAAAAGTATTACCTCATGTGTCTCGACATCATACCATCAGGTTTCTCCTTTTCAACTTGCCTGAAAATGCAATTTACAAAGAAATTTGACGAAATTAAATTAGGCCAAATATGTTGGAGATTATGCTGTTATGGATCGATATTAAGATGTTTTTATTTTCTTTTTGGTGTTTTAATTAAGACTTGTTTGTTTCTAGCAATTCTCTCTGCTTATCCCTAGCCCAAATAATGGAGAAGGATTGTGTGTGACCCTCGACAGTCAACATAAGACTCTATCAAATATCTTATGAACATAGATCAACAAGAAAATTGTGCTAAAGCTTGACCATTGCCCTCAACGATTGTATATGGCTCGAGTGCACTGACAAATGAGCGGGAGTCATTGCATCGTTAGTCCATGAGATCAAGATTATTTTTGGTACTTGGAACAGTTGAAAAAGAGAAATATCAATTCTGCCTTCAGCAAACTAAATTGGGTAGAGAAAACTGTATGCAACTTGCAGATCTCAAACTTTGGTACACACGTTTATTTAGTACAAGAAACAGGGTTGGTATCATTGTTGATAAAAAGTGGAAGAAGAATGCAGTGGAAGTTAAAACGGCGGGGACATAATCATATCCGACCAACCCAAAAGAAAAAGTGATGCCATGTATATATAATTTGGGATGTTGAGAATTACATGGATGACTAGATTGATTATAAAAATGACCTTTGATGGGAAACTTCAGAGCTTCTATGAGTTTTAGAAGTAGCCTAACTGATTTGTTTAGGTTAGGATGAAGTTCCCCAACGTTAAAAGTAATCTTTTAGCTAGAGGGATCTACACTTTTCTATCTTCTATATATGTACACAGCTGTATGAAATCCAAATTCAAAGTATAATTAAAACATGAATTCCTTCAAACTAAGACCGCAGGATATGAAGACTTGGAAACTCCAATCCGAATGGAATAACCAGCAGGATCAGAAAGGACAGACTGATGAAGAATAAACAAACGTCAAGGCATTTCTAAACAACTCCATAGTCCATGGAAAACCACCCTTGCCCAAGGGAAAATCAAAATATGTCAACTCCACACACAAAGACACCATATTTCTTCGTCTTCTTAGGATTCCAAACCCCTAACTCTTCTTAGATTTCCCGCCCCCTGACCATGGAGAACTCGATTCCTACAAACCCACATACAATATAAAATAACAGAAACCCAAGTTTTCAACTCATTATTATCATCAGAGAGAATGCTAGTTAACCAAGAACTTAAAGATGATACAGAACAAACATAACCCCTCCACTGGAAGATGATGCTTTCTAAGATTCTCACCAGCAGGAAGCACATCACGAAATACCTTCCACAAAAATGCTTAACTTTGGGAGGAACCTGCAACTTATCAACAGACTTATTAAATAAGGTAATATGAGGAGCAAGAGAAGAAACCACCTGATTCTGGACCAGTAGCCGATAACCATCAGCTGCAAACGATATAATAAAGACTTATTCCATACCCCTACATCATGCAGAATAAGTTTCCCCCAAAGAAGATAACAAAACTGGGAAGACACTCTGCATTGGCCACCAAAGGCGGCTAAATAAACTAATCTGAATTAAATTAGCGACAAATTTACAATCCTTCTAAATCTGGGATTCAACAGAGCGAGGAATAATGACTCCATCCTCCATGTCTGAGAGATATTTAGGACGCATAGGCTAATAAAGAAGAAGAAGGAGCTTGAAACAACCGCCATACATTCTTAGCAACCAGCGCTTGATTAAAACAAAAGATATCTTTTGTATCAAAAAAGAAAAACAAAAGATATCTTTAATTCCTAAGCCTACCTTGGGTAAGGAAAGGGTCCCACCGAAGCACAGATTGCCCCCAGGAAAAAATTAGCCAATATCATATTAATCTTATGACAAGGAGATGGAAAGAAAGGGGAAATTCACCAAAATAGGGTTTTTCTTTTTTTTTTTAAACAAAAAAAAAAAAAAAGGTACCAGATTAAAGTAGTTAGGAAAATATTTACTGCAGCTGACGTGTGGCGTCGAAGGTACAACACCACTAGTGGTGTCGTACCTTCGATGCCTTAGTCAATTATTAAAAAAAAAAAAAAAAATATATATATACATATATAATTTTATAATTATTTTTAAAATTATAAATAATAATTCTAATTAATTATAAATAATAAAAAGAATAAATAATAATTTTAATTAATAATTAAGGGAATTAAAATATTAAAAATGTATTATAAACTGTGAGGCTCGCCTCACCCTGTGAGATGTGGGTGATGGACATTTCCCAAAGATCTCTTTGAGGCTCGCCTCACCCTCAAAGACTTATAATCTCCTGTGTTCCACACAACTTATGATCGGTGTAACTGCTGCATCTTCTCTATTGGTGTTTTTCCCTCGAAGTGTGAAGCCAAACTTCAAGGGAAAAGCACCAATAATTGTGAAGGGTGAGGCGAGCCTCACAAGTTTATAATACATTTTTAATATTTTAATTCCTTAATTATTAATTAAAATTATTATTTATTCTTTTTATTATTTATAATTTTAAATATAATTATAAAATTATATATGTATATATATATTTTTTTTTATTATAATTGACGCCTAAAAGGCATCGAAGGTACGACGCCACTAGTGGCGTCGGTAAACGCCATGTTTGACCTGTACTACTTTGATAAATATTTTCCCAACTACTCTAATCTGGGTACAATTTTTTTTTAAAAAAAAAAACGCTATTTTGTTGACTTTCCCTAAAGAAAGAGGATAACCCACTGAAGAGGACGACATTGATTTAATGAGAGTTAATCTACCCACCCGAGATAAATAAGCACCTTTCCAGCTTTCCTAGACCTTTTTAAAAAAATATGGGTGTGACACTCGTCCTTAATACGCCTTTATTCATCACAGTTTAAGTGCATAAGGGATCGAAGTAGTTTGGACGACTTAATTACGGATAAAACGTTTCTTAAATTGACTTGGTTGAAAACGTGAGGATAAATTTTTCGCGAGCGATATCTATCCCAAAGAGGGATCTTAATACGAAGAATCCAAAATAGACATATGATAAATGATAAAATACGGTCCATCTACCCATATTTTTCCAAAAAATTCTTTATGATGTAACCCTTATAGCTGCATTTTTCCTCTTGATCTCGATCCACTACTTGTCTCTTTCATGCAATCTAGAGTTAAAATGAATGAACCTCAAGGGAACAACTTAATCTTATATGCAAGTATGAAATGTAAATGACAACATATATATTACATGTTAAGCATAGACTAATTTACAATAAATAAGTCGCACCGTAACTGCAGTTATCGGCCAAGGACCGCAGTCCTTTAGGACACGCAGCCCCAATCCATAGTTAGGATACACATATACAAATTATCTAGCAAACATGATTAGTCATACATGAATACATAAATACAAGTTAATAAGATAACAATTACCCACCTCAAGCTTGAATTCTTAACTTTGTCCGAAGGTGTTGGGATCGGTAGAGATGTCAAGGTATGCCTATAAACGTTTATCATTGTCATTAGTCACTTCTTGCTTCGCAAAGTAACTAACTACGCGAATTAGTTTTAGATGATCAAAAGTGGATTAACCTCTAAAAATTCCCTTACTAATAATACCCTCTTTATTTATTTATTAATTAATATTCCCCTTTTCTCTTTATTATTAATTAATAATCCCCTTTATTATTTATTCTCATTTCCTAATAATAATAATAATAACATTTATTTACTTTATTATTATTATTTTAATATTTATTATTATTTTTCTATAATTAGTTTAAACTCTCATAGGCTATCCTAACAATTTAAATTAGGAGTTTATAAATACCAATCATTATATAAATTATGCTATAATGCATTACATATAATGTTTCTCAAGGTATTCAAAAAGGATAATGATTCCAATGGTTTTCCAGAGTATCTATATTTATATATATTCACGACAGTATAGTCTTCCTGACAATTCCAAGTGCATCATTATATATATATATACACACACAAACACACAACACAGTAAGACTTTCTTTTTATCAAATAATTCCCAAAAATTATTCTAGGCTCTAAAATATTAATTTTATAACATTTCAGCCTAAAATATCCTTACTTGAATTTATTATTTTCCCGGAAGTTTCAAGAAAAGAAAGAAAGAATATAAGCCTTTATCTCAAATGATTATTCTCATAATTATTTTAAGCCAAAATTTCATAATTAATTTCCATATATTATTCAAACTTTAAAATCCAAAAATTTAGAATGTTTCAATGAGTATTTTTGTACATTAACCCAAAAAATATATACGTGAATTTAATTGGAGTTGATCATGTATTTAAATGAATGTCAAGATAAGTTGCATTGATTTGATATCAATGAAACAAAATTAAAGTTGCTTTACATAATTTAGAGTTTTGGTCAAAATATGATGCAAACTATGAGATTGCTCTATTTTTAAAATTTCACGGCCAAATTGCACTATTTTAGGATGATATATGCATATGAAAAAGTATTTTAAGATGATGAATGAACTTTAACATATTAAAAATAGATAAAACTAAAACTATAGTCACCTAATTAAAAATAGCAAAATACTTGGGTTAAATTTCTTAGATCCATTTTGTCAAGTTCTTCCATCAAATATGATAACTTATTCTATTTTTTAATTATTATCATTTAATTATAAATACATATAAAAAAAATAGAATACAGGTCTTGTGTGATCATAAAACTTAACTAATGCCACAAGAATTAATTGTCCCCAATTTGTTCCTCGAATAGAAGAGATAACTTATGATTACTATAAAAAATATTCATCCACATATACCTGGTAGACTTTTGGCTAGTTGGTGAGGGTGTTTCACTCTAAACCAATCAGTCGTGAGTTCGATTAGGCATGGGACTAAAAGGTAGTAATAATAATAATAATTTCCAATTCATGAGGTATTTCAAAATACCTCTCCTTTTCTTTTATTTTTTCGTTGAACTCGCCACCAAATACAATAACTATAGTAGAATTAGCCTTTTGTGGTGTATGTACATAAACTTGTGAAATAAATTACTCCAGTTGAAAAAAAAAAATAAAAAATTACTCGAGTTATTTATAAATCGAAAATTACACAACTTTCAATGTGTGTGTGTATTAATGTTAGCTTCAACACATTGGTCATAAATTTTCCCCAAAAAATTAACCTATATTAGTCATAGATTATTTTATTGAAACGCATGTATGTCCAAATCACACTTCAATTAAAAATTTTATATTTATATTTACTGAATGAGTGTTTGTGTAAATATATATTACAAAAAATAAAAAGTGAAAATAGAGAAATAAACACAGTCAAATTAGTCTCATTTGGTCAGCTACATCCAACATTTTTTTAAGAGAAATAAATACAGTGGGTTTTATTAATGGAAAAATATTTTTAAAAGGGGTTGAATTATCCAAATTCTAATTTGAATCATTAAACTTAAAAAATTCTTACTCAGGTTATGTGATATTTGATGAAACGTCTAGAATACTCCTATGTAAATGAGAATTAGAGAAGGCAAAACCAAACTTCTTCTTGAAAGTGACTTTTAGCAATAGAAGAAGATGTCTTCAATAGAAGGAGGGTTTTGTAACTTGGCAAAATGGAAAGAATGAATATTTTTTCTTTTATTCATATACAAACGTTACATATATATACAAGATAAGAGAGCCTCAATAGTAATGGCCCATAATGACTAATAATGACTATTAATGAAGATTGACCTATAATGACTATTAATGAAGATTGGCCCATAATGACTAATAATAACTATTAAAGAATATTATTCCTAATCTCTACAAATCGGGGATTCCTATAAATCAAAATACAATTTGCTATGTAATCCCTATCACCCCCCCCCCCCGGCAAGCTGGAGCATGGATGTCTTGGATGCCCAGCTTGGATTTGAGTTCATGAAACCGAGTAGGATGAAGTGGCTTTGTGAAGATATCGGCAAGTTGATCAGCAGGCCGAACAGTAGAAGACGAATCAACTTGGCTTGAACCTTTTCCCTTACCAAATGACAATCTAGCTCAATATGCTTGGTCCTCTCATGAAAAGTTGGATTGACAACAATTTTAATGGCTGATTGATTATCACAATAAAGTAAGGCAGGAGCAACATGAGAAATGTGAAAATCATTTAACAAATATATAAGCCATTGTATTTCACAAGTTGTAGACGATAAAGCCCGATATTCTGCCTCTGAAGAAGATTTGGAAACAATGGCCTGCTTGCTTTCCAAGAAATTAAGGAAGAACCAAGAAAATGGCAAAACCGGTAACTGAGCGACGAGTATCTAAACAACCAGCCCAATCAGAATCACTGAAACTTTTTAATTGTAAATCAGAGGAAGCGGAGAAGAAAATACCAGCACCCGGAGAGGATTTAATGTAGCGGAGAACACGGTGGGCAGCAGATAAATGAGTATCTCGAGGAGCGATATGTACTTGACTAAGTTGTTGAGTGACAAAACTCGATCGAGTAGAGTAGTAGTAAGATATTGCAAGCGACCAATGAGCTTTCTATAAGGGAGGGGATCAAGTAAAAGAGTACCATGATCACTAGAAAGCTTGAGGTGAGGATCCATTGGGCAAGAAGCAAGTTTGCAAGCCAAATATCCCATGTCTTCAAGTAATTCAAGGGCAAATTTTCGTTGAGATAGAAAAATACCATCCTTAGATCTAGCAAGTTCAAGACCAAGAAAATAACGAAGTTCACCAAGATCCTTAATGGTAAATGCAGAATCCAATCGTTTGTTTAACCAAGTTAATTTCAACCAAATCATTTCAAAGAAGCACCACATCATCAACATAAACAAGAATGACAAGAAATGAAGTGTTTGATGCTTTGAAGAACAAGGAATGATCAGAAACAGATTGACAATAACCGTAGGACAGCAAAGCAGAAGAAAGCTTAGAATACCATTGACGGCTGGCCTGTTTTAAACTGTTAGGAAATATTCTGTATTTATTAGGTATTAATTATGTATTGATTAGGTATTGTGTTAGGAAATATTCTGTATTTATTAGGTATTAATTATGTATTGATTAGGTATTGATTAGGTATTATTCGTAATTATGTTTAGGGATTCACACGTCTAATTGTCTCATTATAATTACGCGTCGATTATGCGTCTTGTCTCTCTTGTATAAATACACCTCTCTTATACATGAAAGCATATACTTTCAAGACTATATTTCTCTCTCTTTCTCTCGGTTTAACATGGTATCAAAGCACGGTGCTCGTTTTTAGCGTCAATTTAAGGGTTTCGTTTCTACACAACAGCTCGACGGTGTGTAACAGAGAGAGAGGAGAGCAAAAATCGAGTTCATTTTCCGACAGTTTCTGGGTTTGGTCCTTGTGTGGCCTCGTTACGATTTGGCAGCCGGTGTAGCTGCTGTTTTTTGTTGGGTTTGGCAGATTTGTTACTGCTATTGCTGTTTTATTGGCTTCTTTGTAATATTCATCATTTGTGTGGATCTGATTCCTTGCTATGACTGACTCTAAACCAAGTACCGCAACTGAGCTTGTCCCTGTTTCAAATAAAATTACTGAACATAAATTGAACTTGACAAATTATTCAGACTGGACCAAAACCATCCGTATGTATTTGCTGAGTATTGAGAAAGAGGGTCATTTGATCAAGCCTTTCCGACGGATGACTCCAAAATGGCATGGACTCGTGCCGATGCCCGTCTCTGTTCTTCAGATTCAGAATTCCATCGATGGAGACATCCTTTCTCAGGTTAGTCATTGCAATACAGTTAAGGAGCTTATTGACTACCTGGAATTCTTGTATTCCGGAAAGGGGAACATTACTAGGATGCATGAAGTTTGTAAAGGGTTCTACCAAGCTGACCAACACAGCCGTCCCTTGAAGAGTTTCTACACAGAGTTCAAAAAGACGTATGAGGAAATGCTAAGGTTAATGCCACCAACCACCGATCTTCAAGCGCAAATTGATAATATGGAAAAACTGGCCATGATGAGTTTCCTTACTGCTCTGGACCCTTCTTATGAGACTATTCGTTCTCAGATCTTGTCCAGCTCTGAACTTCCATCTCTTCAGGATGTGTATTCACGTGTGTTGCGTGCAGCCGACAGTATGGTCCACCCAACCTCTCAATCTAATACCAGTGCTTTAGCTGGTCAGGGCCCGACAAATGCTAGAAATCCGGGTATTCCACGGTCAGGTCCTTCTTACGGAGGTGGTACTTTTGCACCCAAAAACCCTAGTGGTGGGATTATTTGCTACTATTGTAAGGAACCTGGTCATACAAAAAGATATTTTCGTAAGTTGCAACAGAAGCAGCCACGTAGTGGATCTGCTCATATGGCCCAGATATCTGACAATACTTCTGAGGATCCGACTGCACTTGTTATAGGTAACTCTGACTCGTGCCTTGCTACTTCTTCCTCGAAGTGGATCATCGATTCCGGTGCCACTGATCATATGACAGGTAACCATCATTTGTTCTCTTCATATGTACCGTATGCCAACCCGTCGTCCATCACAATTGCAAATGGCTCTTACTTCCGTGTTCTAGGGTTGGGCACTGTTCACCCTACCCCGTCTGTTTCCTTATCATCTGTCCTTAATGTTCCTGATCTTGCTTTTAACCTTTTATCCCCTAGCAAGCTTACTCGTCACTTAAATTGTTTCATCTCACTTTTCCCGACCATTGTTTAATTCAGGATCTTACGACGAAGCGGATTATTGGTAAGGGGTACGAATCTAGCGGTCATTACTTCCTTGAGGATCGGGTGCCGTATTCCGTTGCTTGCTCTGGTGGTTCTTCTCCTTTTGCCATTCATTGTCGGTTGGGACATGTTCCTTTGTCGTCTTTAAAGAGGTTGTATCCTCAATTTCATCATATGTCTTCCTTAGAGTGTGAGTCGTGTCGGTTGCAAAACATCACCGTGTTCATCGGCACCTCGCGTCAATAAGAGGGCACAGCGTCCCGTTTGATTTAGTTCATTCGATATTTGGGGTCCTTGTCATGTTGAGTCCAAATCTGGTTTTCGGTACTTTGTTACCTTTGTTGATGATTTCTCTCGCACCACCCGGGCAGTATGTGATGAAAAATCGTTCGGAGTTGTTTTCTCACTTTAGCAATTTTTGTCTTTGAAATCAAAACTCAATTTGGTGTCACTATAAAAACATTACGAAGTGACAATCCTAAAGAATATTGTTCTACCCAATTTCAAAACTATATGCTCCTGCAATGGCATGATTCATCAGTCCTCGTGTCCAGATACACCGGCTCAAAATGGTGTTGCTGAAAGAAAAAACCGACACTTATTAGAAGTAGCTCGTGCTCTCATGTTTCAAATGAAAGTTCCAAAACCTTTTTGGGCTAATGCTATGTCTACTGCCTGCTTTCTTATTAATCGTATGTCTTCTCCGGTTCTTCGTGGAGATACTCCATACACCACCTTGTTCCCTTCCAAGTCCGTGTTTCCCATGGATCCAAAAATCTTTGGGTGTGTTTGCTTTGTTCGTGATGTTCGTCCCATTTGTTACCAAACTTGATCCCAAGTCTCTTAAATGTGTCTTTCTTGGATATTCTCGTGTTCAAAAGGTTATCGGTGCTATTCTCCTACTCTTCGTCGGTACCTTGTGTCTACCGATGTCACATTCCATGAGTCGACCCCGTTCTTTCCAAGATCTTCTCCACCTCCATCCACTAACACCACGATGGTATTGATGATACCTTAGTTTATGAGGTTCAGTTACCACCGGTCAGTATCCGAGTTAGCCCCCGCTAAACCACCTGTTCATCATGATTATCTAAGCGTCCTAAGGTGAGTAATGACAATCCCGAACCCCCGCATACCGCTTTGGCGTCGATCCAGATTCCCGTTGTCCCCATCCCCGTCTCGTGAACAAGAAATAGTGCCCTCGATTCACTGTTCCTTCGATGACTTACCGGTGGCCCTCCGCAAAGGTAAACGTACTTGCGCCCACCCTATTTCCTCTTTTGTTTCCTATAACCATCTTTCCCCTCCATCATGTTCTTTCATAGCCTCCTTAGATTCTATAACGGTTCCTACTAAACTCCAAAGACGCCTTGGCCCATTCGTTGGTGTCTTTGCTATGAAAGAAGAAATGATGGCCCTTGATAAAGTAGGTACCGGAATCTTGTTGATTTGCCTCCGGTAAGAAGGCTATTGGGTGCAAGTGGGTGTTCACGGTGAAAACCAAAGCGATGGAACCTTGGAACGTTTGAAGGCTCGACCGGTTGCCAAAGGGTATGCTCGGACCTATGGTATTGACTATGAGGAAACTTTCTCTCCGTGGCGAAATTGTCTTCTCTCGACTCTTTATTTCTCCGGCGGCTACTTATGGTTGGGATCTTCATCGGTTGGATGTTAAGAATGCCTTCTTAAATGGTGATCTCCTTGAGGAAGTTTACATGGAGCAACCACCTGGTTTTGTTGCTCGGGGGAACGTGGGAAGGTGTGTCATCTTCGAAGTCATTATATGGGTTAAAGCGAGTCCTCGTGCTTGGTTTGACCGGTTTAGCTCGTAGTTAAGAAGTTTGGTCTCAATCGAGCAAGTGTGATCATTCAAGATTTTATCGGCGGACGGATGTCGCATGATCCTCCTTGTGGTATATGTTGATGACATTGTTATTACGGGGGAGCAATATTTCAGGAATCTCATCACTAAAGACCTTCCTTAACTCTCGCCCAAACAAAGGATTTGGGTTCGTTAAAATACTTTCTTGGGATTGAAGTTATGAGAAGCAAGAAAGGGATTTTCTTGACACGAGAGGAAATATGTTCTTGATCTTCTAAAGGAAACTGGCAAGCTTGGAGCAACACCGAGTAGTCTTCCTATGATTCCTAATCCTTTCTTGGACATGGATGAGAGCATACCATTTGATGCACTACCCGAGGAAGTAAAGAAAAAGGTTGACCCGGAAAAGATCAAGCCGTTTGCCTATCCTGACAGATACCGCAGATTGATTGGAAAATTGAATTATCTTACAGTGACCCGTCCTGATGTGACCTTCCCAGTTAGTGTGCTCAGCCAATTTATGTCAGCACCAACAATTGCTCAATGGGAAGCACTGGAACATGTCTTACACTACTTGAAGAGTTCACCTGGTCGTGGCATGCTCTATGAAAATCACGGTCATACCGAGATAGAGTGTTTTTGTGATGCTTGATTATGCGGGTCGAAGGCTACCGGAGATCCACTCTGATATCTGGTGTGTTTGTGGGTGGAAATTTAGTGTCCTGGAGGAGTAAGAAGCAAAATGTGGCTTCACTATCCAAAACAGGCCGAATATAGGGCTATGTCTCAATCAACAAAGGAAATTGTCCGGGTTCATCACCGATGAAGGAGATTGGTATTACCACATCTCGCTGCGAAATTGTGGTGTGACAACAAAGCGCTTTACACATACCCTCAAATTCAGTGTTCCATGAACGGACAAAACACATTGAGATCGATTGTCACTTTGTGCGTGATAAAATCAAGGAAAACTTCATTTCTACAGGACATGTGAGGTCTAGCGATCAATTGGCCGATTCTTCGACTAAAGCCCTAAATGGAACTCGAGTTGATTATTCGTAACAAGTTGGGCATGATCAATATCTATGCTCCAACTTGAGAGGGAGTGTTAGGAAATATTCTGTATTTATTAGGTATTAATTATGTATTGATTAGGTATTGTGTTAGGAAATATTCTGTATTTATTAGGTATTAATTATGTATTGATTAGGTATTGATTAGGTATTATTCTGTAATTATGTTTAAGGATTCACACGTCTAATTGTCTGTCATTATAATTACGCGTCTGATTACGCGTCTTGTCTCTCTTGTATAAATACACCTCTCTTATACATGAAAGCATATACTTTCAAGACTATATTTCTCTCTCTTTCTCTTTGGTTTAACATAAACCATAAAGAGACTTTTGCAATTTGCAAACAAGATTGGGAGTCGAGGAAGTATAACCAGGAGGAAGGGCCATGTAAACATCTTCATGTAAATCCCCATGTAAAAAGGCATTATTGACATCTAATTGATGTAAATGCCATTGTTTAGCAGCAACAATGGACAATAATAAACGTAAAGAAGTCATCTTAGCTACCGGAGAAAATGTATCAAAATAGTCCACACCTTCGGTTTGAGTATAACCTTTAGCCACAAGTCTTGCTTTATACCTTTAAATAGTACCATCAGCTTTGAATTTGGTGCGAAAAACCCATTTACAGCCAACAGTCCTCTTATCCGGTGGTAAATGAGTAAGTACCCAGGTCTGATTTTGCTCAAGAGCCTGTATTTCAGCACTCATGGCATCTCTCCAAAAGGAAAGTTTCACAGCTTGTTTGAAAGTGGAGGGATGAGGATTAGTAATAACAAAGATTAACAAAGGAATGATAAGAAGGAGAAAGAGAAGAATAAGAAAGAACAGAGGATAAAGGATAACGATGACTACCTTTGCATGATGATTGGTTAGCAGAAGTAGTGAGGGCACAATGATAATCCCGAGATATGAGGGAGGGTTATGTAATCTGGTGGACCGACGAAGGGGAGGATTGGGAGAAGGCCATGGAGAGGCAGAAGTAATGGAGGGAGGAGTGGCTGGACTTGTAGATAAGGTGGGGGATCCGGGAAGAGGTAAAGACTGGGAAGGGGGATTAAAAATGTCCTCGAATAAAGGATAGGGGGTTTGAGGTTCAGGCCAAGGGATGGAAAGAGAAGTAATGTCACCATTTTGAAAGGGAAACACAAGTTCATGAAAAATAACATCTCGAGATAAAAAGATTTGATGATTAGAAAGATCGAGCAATGTAAAAGCTTTAGAGCCATGAGGAAAGCCTAAGAAAATGCATTTACGTGCACGAGGAGCAAATTTTGAACGATTGTGACTTAATGTGGATGCAAAACAAAGAGAACCAAAAACTTTGAACATAGAATAAGAAGGAGGAAAAACCATATAATCGTTCAAAAGGAGTGAAATGTTTAATAATGGGAGAAGGCAAACAATTTATAATGTGAGTGGCATGAAGAACCAAAAAAGACCAGTAAAAAAGTGGAATGTGAGATTGAAAAAGAAGAGCTCGTGCAACATTTAAAATATGTTGATGCTTACGTTTGACTATGCCATTTTGCTGTGGAGTAGCAACACAAGATTTTTGGTGAATAACACCATGAGAGGCAAAAAACTGAGGCATAGCAAACTCAGCACCATTGTCAGAGTGCAAAATTTTAATGGCAGCGGAAAACTGAGTTTGAACAAGGGCAAAAAATTGTTTAATGTGAATTTGAGCTTCGACTTAGTTTTCATTAGAAATAGCCAAGTAAAACGAGAGTAATCATCAACAATTGTGAGAAAATAACGATGACCCTTAACAGAGGAACCGAAAAGGGCCCCAAATGTCAACATGAATCAAATCAAAAATATTATTGCATGAACTTGTGCTTACGAGGGAAAGATAAACGTTTCGCTTAGCAAAATGGCAAGCATCACAGGGAAAGGAAGGGGATACAATAATATCCGAAAACCGCTTTACGTAAAATTGAAAGAGTAGAGTCGATGGATGACCCAAACGCAGATGCCAGAGAGCATTATTGGTAAGATGAGTAGTATTGGTTGAGAGAACTTGAGGGGAAGCATGGTTGGGAAACATATCTGCAGTGAGGATGTATAAGCCCTGAAAAAGTTTAGCTGAACCAATCATCAGCAAAGGAAGAGTTGAATGAATCTGGCAAGCAGTGGAAGAAAAAGTTAAGGAACAATTATGAGAAGCTGTTAAACGAGAGACAGACAGATATTAAAGGAAAAATGAGGTAAAAACAGAACATTAGACAATTAAAGATTCTCGAAATGCGCACAAAGTGCGGAGAATTGAGCAATAGTTTGAGAACCAAAATGGGAAGACTTACGAGAGATAGTTGGTATAGACGTGTAAGATGCAAACAAAGCTAAAGAACAACACACATGATCAGTTGCACCAGAATCAATGATCCATGATACAGAGAGTTGAGAAGAGAAATTACCATCGGTAGGAATCGAAAGTGAGGCTGACAAGTGATGGACTGAAGGTTGTGGTGGAGGGACGAATCAAGAAGATTGAGTAGACGTGTGTATTGAGCGGTGGACATGTGAGGAAGGACGAGGCCGTTGAAGGTGAGGATGCTTTGGAGAAGAAGCCATACAATGAGAGCGATTGAGCAAGACCGTAACTAGCACCTTGAGCAGAGAAATTATTCACCGTGGTGGAGGAACTGGAGCAATCAAGAGAATATGTCTCGAAAAAAAAAAGGAGGCAAAAATGTGTATAGGAAAAAAATCGAGAGAGGTCAAAACCTTGGCTCGGTACCATGTAACTTGGCAAAATGGAAAGAATGAATATTGTTTCTTTTATTCATATACAAACGTTACATATATATACAAGATAAGAGAGCCTCAATAGTAATGGCCCATACTTGACTAATAATGACTATTAATGAAGATTGGCCCATAATGACTAATAATGACTATTAATGAAGATTGGCCCATAATGACTAATAATAACTATTAAGGAATATTATTCCTAATCCCTACAAATCGGGATTCCTATAAATCAAAATACAATTTACTATGTAATCCCCGTCAGGTTTGATTTGTAAAATGATTTAGAGAGGGTTTCGATTGAATCAAAATAAGTTATGAGTATATATATATATATATATATATATATATATATGCAAAGAAATTGGCTTGGATGAATGCGATTTCTTCAACAACCCTCAGTTTTTCTAAATTTGATTTCTACAGCAATCCTTCGAGAACGATTTTGAGAGAGTAACAACTCGTGTTTTTTTAAGCAAAAGACAACAACAATTCTATTTTGAATTTTTCAAAAAGCTTCATTTTCAAAGTTTTCTATTTTCTTATGGATATGAAGTTATGAACCACTCAGCCTTCGTAATGATTTAGTTCTAGCATCCGAAACTTCATTCCATCTAACTACAATTTTAAGGAATTTAGTAATTCAAACTTAAGATTTTGAGTAATTTTAGGCCAAACAAAATTTTTACACGCAAGATTTGCTCTAGCTTCTATGGATTCGAATTCTTAAGCTTAAGAATAAAAAATTTATACCAAGGGCATAGAGGTAATTTAACCTAATTTTTAAATCCCTAATTGTGTCTCATATCATATTAATGATTTGTTAAGTTTAGATACCCAAACTAGAATTTTGACAATTCCATGGTCTTTTAACAGGATTTTCATTTTATTAATTTATATAACTTTCTTTTTTCTTCAATATTTCTCCACTCTTTGAACAAGTAGTATTAAATAAAGAGAAGGGTAAATTTTCAACAACAAAAAAAAAATTTATTATCTACCCTTATAAAATTAGGGTTTAATGTTTTTCGTTTTTAGCTTCTTGGACATATTTTTTTTTTTGCGACACTCACATAAAAGTGAATTAGTCTCATTAATAATACTTTCTCTCTCTTCTCTTCACAATGGGACCAACTCACTTTGATGTGAGTGTGACAAAAAAATTTCTAGTAAAAGTTAAAACATTAAACCTATAAAATTATTCAAAAAATTAAAACAGTGCAAGAAAATAGATTCGTACATTTTTAATTTATGATTCTGAAAAATCCCATTTAAGAGAAATTGCACTGTTTATTTGACACTTATAATCTTGCCACGCAAAATATGAATATAAAACTAGAATAACTTTCAGAAGTTAAAACGCAAAATTGCTTTATTAATTGATTTTTTTTTTTTTAATAATGTGATTATTTTAAGTAGTGTGTGTTTGTGTAGACAGTTTATTCACCCACATTTAACCTCTTTCTTAAGTGTTGTAAAATATATCCTTTTATATGACTAAAATAATTTACTTGTCCCTTGTTTCGGTTACATATGGCTAGAAGTAAGAAAATAGAGTACAATGATAAAAAAAATATCACAGGACATTATATGAGAAAGAATTAATTTTACTTGCAACTCAATTCATCTAATTTGCCGCCACAATTGTGTTTTGAATCTGGAAATTCATCATGTGGATTGTATACTTACATCATTGAATTTCCGATATGTTCATTATCTCTCTCTATAATGACTTTGAATATTTTTCAAGTTAGATGAAACTAGTTGTGGCCTTCTAGCCAAACTAACAATAAACACATCTTTAAAGTTTTCGTAACTGTGAGTTGTGACTTTAAATTCTCTATGAATGATATAATATGTGTGCGAGTTATGACAATTAAAACAATTAGATGAAACCAATCTTCTCAAGTTAAATTATTGATTTTAGTCCGCTAACGTCGGCAAATGATGTAGCATTTTCATGGTGAGGATTGATGACTTTGAAAACTTATGGGTACAAACTTATTAAAAAAATTGAAGAGTAAATATATTTTCGATCTCCCGACAAAAAACGTGATCCCCATTTTTGCCCCTTAAAAAAAAAGTCCTTTTAGTCCATAAAAATGACAAATAAAGGCCGATTGGTTGACATTTTGATCCCTCATAAATTTTCAAAATGTCATTTTTAGTCTCTTAAAAAGGACGAATAAGGGTCGATTTTTTTGTAAGGGATCAAAATAGGGTCCGTGTGTAACATCCCATTTTCAAAAGCAATATATATATATATATATTTTCATCGAGTAGAGCATCGGAGCGATTGAGTAACGATATTTATATTCAAAATGTCGTAAGTCCGACTGACATGATGAGCGGTACGTTATACCGAGTGTTTTCAAAGTAAATAACAAAAGAAGAAAGTATTCAAATAGTCCCTATGCGTGCCGCTTGCCTTTCTCCTCGATCCTCTGGCCTTCCGACCACCCGACGCTATGTTAAGAGATGAGGTTCAATGCCCATTGAACCTCAGGTAATGGTTAACCTCATGCTTATGTGTGACAAAATATGTATGACAGATATTCATAACATTACGTATTAACCAATACATAGCACACAGCGGATGTAAGGTTACAACAATACATAAAGCACACAAAGAGATGTAATGTCAATCACAACAATGACATAGCACACAAGACATGCACAAATCAACCATGTTTGCACTAACTAGTGCCACGACAGCTCCTCGTGTCCTCGCGCTAGGAAAACTCAACGGCATTACCAAGACTCGTAACCCGTATAAATAAAGCCAATGTATAAAGTGAACTAAGACAGAGTCTTAGACACACTGCATGACCCAAGACAAAGTCCTGTCCATGACTCTATGAAATAGTCTATCACATATAAGCATACAATAAGCATCAGAGTTAGTGTTACAGTACGCGAACGTACCTTTCACCGCGTATTTGCAAAAATGCCCGACTCTTTGGTCTGACTCCGGTCTTCCTGGATATCCTATACATTACCGTCAGATTATTTCCTTTTTCATGATATTAATTATTAATATCATATTTCCTAGAATAATATCAAAAAGGATATTTTCACCCATTTTGACATTTCTACCCATGGTGGATTTGTTATTACAATTTTGCCCTTACATTTTATTTAAAAACGTAATGCTGGATTTTTTGGGTAGATTTTTCAGAAACTTTGAAAAATCATAGATAATTCCAAAAAATCGAAATGGGGTTCTGTAAAATTTCTCATGACCCTTGACATGTCTATTTTCAAAGAAAAATATTCCCAGAAGCTAGAACATCAAGAATCATTCCCAGTTTAATATTTTTCTCAACGCTGCCCAGATTTTCGTCCAGAAAAATAGCTTAATTTCAAAAATATGTTACTCCTTGTGTAGAACTCAAAATGTTACATATCATACATATTTAGAAAGCCCTACATGTCTACTTTATTCATGAAAAATTTCGTGATTTATTGACTTCATTTGCTATATAAAATAATAGCCTCAATCTGACTGACTCCCATAACCCAGCAACCCAAGAATTCTCTATCTCACTCTAACTTGTTCCATTAGTCCTAGAGTTACTTCCCAACATGTTCCCACTGTCAGCATCTTTCGATGCAATAAGGCTTGAGAAAAATTATGGAAAATTACTTTACCTATTCTCTAGATTAAAACTAACAATTCTACTAAAGGCTACTAAGGACTACTAAGAATTATAAAGCTAAAGACTAGAAAATAAGAACTAAAGACAAGCTTACCTTCAAGACTCTTGCTTCTCCTTCTTGCTTCTTAGAAA
Source organism: Acacia acuminata (assembly GCA_019022655.1). Classification (NCBI taxonomy): domain Eukaryota; kingdom Viridiplantae; phylum Streptophyta; class Magnoliopsida; order Fabales; family Fabaceae; genus Acacia; species Acacia acuminata. The sequence goes on along the minus strand of JAFJYI010000313.1, from coordinate 791,102 downwards.
TCAACTCTGAGTTTTGATTTGGTGTGAAGAATGAGGAGAGGTAAGGCCTCTATTTATAGGGAAAATCTCAGGTTAAAATGGTAATCTCAAGCCCAATGTGGGCCTCACCATTTGCCTCTTCCTTAATTTCAACCATTAGATCTAAACTTAATCAAGTTTTAATCCTCACCCTTCATTATAAAGCATGTGCTCTTGTGATGTCATCCTTGTGATGTCATCTTGATGATATCATCAAAGCTTAGGTGTCATTGTTGATTAATTTACTTTAATGAAGTCTATTTTTGGTTGCTTGATCAATTACCAATACTTTTGAATTCGTATGTATCTTGATTAGTAGTTGGATATCAAGATTTATGGTCTAATTAGATTTCCCCACTGGTTGTACTAAGCTTATTCTTCAACGTTTGCAAAAATAGCCTTTACTAGGCTTACTTTCGAGGTTAAATTATGTGGGTTCAAGATAAGTCCTTATATTTTCTCCAAGGTTCCTACTTCTTCACAACTATTTAAATTTGTATAAATTCTCATTCTACAAGTGTACATCGATATTTCTTGGATTTCAAACCATTATCCAATTTGCTTTAATTCTTTTTTTCTCTCTCTCTCATTGGTCAAAACCTTTTCTCATGGATTAAACTTTATGAGGCTTAATTAAGGCCTTTGGATTTAGTTTTATTTAATCTTAGCTCTCCATAACTAATCTTAATTAGCATCCCTAATAAAGTAGTTAAGTGTAATTGTCAAAATATGATTGGTTCTAAGATTAATTAGAAACCACTTCTATGCTAATCCTAACCCTTTACTAGCCCTTGTTTCTTAATTAAGGTAATACATCCTTAATTATGCCTTTAACATATGCCACTAAATTAATTGTGAATGTTTATGAAAATAATTCAATTAACATAGATTGAATTATCCACTAATTGTTGGCAATTTTCTCTAATTGGTTTAATTATTTCCTCACAACTTTTTAGCTTTTCATGGCTATTTATGCACCATGTATTAATTCAATAATTATAGGGCAATTTATGATCCCAAAATAAAATTAGAGAATTTGGTTTTTGATTACCTTAATTCTTAGAGAAAATTCCTAAATTAACATAAATATGTTACTTCAATTTTGAGACCACATATTCACCTATTTCCAATAGGTATTACTTACCAACATATAATATTTATAATGAATATAAATTTTAGGGTTTTACACCATGTTTTTTGTCAGGAATTAAAAAGGGTATTTACTCAAAATTGAAATTACAACGACTGGATTGAAAATTGGTGTGCATTGGGAATGGCAAAAACTAGCCAAAGTATGCAATGAATGAATTTAGAAGGGGCCACATCTTGCCTATCGAACTGATGGCTTGATGGTGAGAGGATCTTACCTTGCCTCTTGGGTCGTGAGTTCGAACAAGGCAACTTCTCATGCAGCATCAACATTCCTCAACAATAATGAGGCATTGCAAAATGCCTCTCTTTTGACAATCCCAAATATAACGTACTGAAAATTACGTTAGTTATTACACTAACTAATGTGGTAGTTTAAGGATTAATGTTAAATATTTCAGGTTAAAATACACTAAATTCCTCTAAAATTTTGGGTGAGTGGAATATTACCTCCCTAACCTTTAAAAATTCAAATTAAGGACCTAATAGCTTATATTTAAAAAATTTATACCATGTCATTTAAAATAAAACACTCGGCATTTAATATGTAATTTTAATTATTTTTAAATACTTATAAAAAATACATTAAAAAATATTTATTTGATCACGTCCTTTTTAAATTATAAAATATAAAATGCTCAAAATCACATGACAAATGCCAAATACTATTTTTTTTTTTTAAATATGTGGTATAAATATAAATACTATAAAAATTTGGACATAACAAAAACCATTAACTTTAGTGGTAATTTTAATAATAGGGGAGCTGGTTGTCAAGATTTTTTTAGCCAGTCGTCAAGACATAAAACATTAGGGTTTTGAATTCAAACTTTCAAATTAGAGGGTGATATATGATTGACTAAAAGTTTAGGAGTTTTTCAAAGCACCTCTTTTTTTTTTTAAAGCAGAAATTAATTGCGAAAGTAACAGCTTCTATTATTAATGGAATACGTGACTTTTACACATATTTTGTAATCACATAATTACTTATTTACTTTTACCCCTAGTGTGTATTTAGGTACACTTTAAAAAATAAAAAAATAAAAAAATAAAAAAAAAAAAAAAAAAAAAAAAAAAAAAAAACCTCATACATATTTTTACACCTTAACTCTTTAGTATTTAGAATATATAGCTAGTCACTGTTTATATTCCCAGACTTATAACTGGGTAGCGTAGCTCAGAATTGGCAAGGTATAGCCCAAATAGTCCCATTTTGTAGTATGGCCATCAATGCTTGAGCTCTGATCATGGCAGACGACAAACTGCCATTTTTTGGTTAATTCTGTCATATTTGTAAGCATTTTCGAGCTGGCCGGTGGACTTGTTGAAGGTCCAATGGAGGTGAGAGCTCAAGAGGGGGAGATGGCGACACTTGGAGAAGACTACGTTGCCTTCGAAGGGGTACTTGCTGCAATGTTTTAGTAGGCGATGTTAAAATCAAAAAGGTCAAAACAGTTAGGAAGCTTTTAACTACATAAGAAAGGAATCCAAAACCCAATAAATAAGTACATAGAAGCCCAACACCACGCTTCAACATGGTTTCCAATTAAAGGAAATGTCTCAACTTTGAAAGACATTTGGAAAATCCTAAATGGGTTTGTGAGACCTCAAAGTAACAAGGGAGAGGAGGAGTGTGTGTCCTTTTGTGATGGAAATGCTCAGAGTCTGGAAAACAAGTGAAAAGATGAGAGTTTTATATTGGGAGTTTGGATCTAGATCTAGGGTGTGTTTAGAATACTCTTTCTAATCATGTGTATTATTATAACTACCCCTTCATATAAAGATAAGTCTAAAAAAGTATTAAGATAACTACTTAGAAAATTGTGAAAATGATCATTGAAAATGTAAAAAATGATTATTAAAAGTGTGGAAGATGAGTGCTAAAAATACTAAAAGAGTTGGAAATAAAGTTAACTCATAAAATATTTTAAGGAGAAACTTGCACCACAAAGTATTTTATAGGATACTTGATGTAACTAGAAAAATAGTTGCAAAAATACTATAGGATATATTGTAGTTAGAAAAAATATTTCAAAGCGTTGGACTTTAACCCTAATAAGTATTTTTTATTTTTTGAATACATTATGTCTTATGTCATTATCTTTACTAAAGTACTCCCTCGGTCTTTATTATAAGACTTAGTTGGCTTTTTTTGGAGAGATTAAGGAAACTAATTAAATTACTTTAGAGTATTTTTATTTTTTTTTTCAAACTAATTAGTTTAACTAATAAACTAATATATAATCTAAGGATACACAACATATATAATGATTAAGTAACTTAATTAGCTTCATTAATTTCTTCAAAGAAAGTCAACTAAGTCTTATAATTAGGACTGGAGGTAGTAATTTGATATTGGATTCTCTTGTATGCTCTTTTCATCCACTTTCTCTCTATTACTATTAGATTAAAATTTAAGCAAATTAAATTTACTTTAATAAAAATACTAAAAAATAAAATTATTAAATAAATTCAAACTATTAAATTTTAGTTATATATGATAGTTTAAAAAAATAAAAATATTTCACAAAATGATTTTATAAAACGTTAAATCTGGATTGCTCAAAAAATCTAATAATAAAGATAGGTAGTGGAGAGGAAGTGGATGGAAAAAGTAATGAAGAGAAGTCAAGTTCGTTCAATGCAAAAATCATACTTCGTAGATTATAAATATATGACATAATTTGTAGTGTAAAATGCACTACAAACCACTTTGGGTATTAGACGCACTTTAAGGAAAAAATATTTCAAGGTGCTATATGAACCACAAAATGTTTTATAATATTAAATACACCTAAGAAAATATTTTAGAGCGATAGATACACTTTGACTCTAAAATTAATACAATTAAAGTATTCTAAACATTTATTTTACTAAAGGCGACAATATAAAAGATATAGGAAAAATGACAAATAAATACTATTTGAATTTGCAAAACCCCCAGAAGTCCGTCGAATTTGTAAAAAGACTGAGAAGTATCAAGGACCTATGAGGGATATGCAAATTCGGATGAAATTACCCTTTTGCCCTTAATTTTAAATAAATTTTAAAAATAAAAATACCCTTGCCGCCACGGGGCCACCGGTGAAGGGGTGGAGTTTTTTTTTTTTTTTTTTTTTTTTTTTGGGAGCGGGTTGGGTTTTTTAAAAAAAAAATATATTAATTGAAGTGTAGGGGGTGGGGTTCAAACCCCCACCCCTAACACCATAGAACCAAGTGGTCCACTAGTTGGGCCACTTAGTTCCTTTAATATATATATACGTTAACAAATATATATATTCTTCTTAATATTTTTTCAATGATATTTACAAATCACGAAATGAGAATTACCATTCCACAAATGAGAATTATCATTCCATAAACGAAAAAACATGGTTTAATGAGAGAAAATGAGAAAAATGAGAAAAAAGATTATGAGAGAATCCTCCCCCATAGAAGGAGGGTTTCTCTCTTACTGCTGGTAACAACATCGTTCAACAGGCTCTTGTTAGCGCTTCCTACTTATCTCTTTTCTTGGTTTGTGCTTCACCTTTAGTTACATTTTAATCATTAACTTGTTTGTTTGCTCCTCTTCATATCTATATATTGGTTGCTATTGTGGTGGTTTTGGTTTTATTACACCATGCTAGTTGCTTCGTTCTTGTTCTACAAAACACTTATTTCCTCTAGTTCTAAATATAAGATATAGTTGACTTTTTTAGAGAGATTAAGGAAAAACTAAATAAATTACTTAATAATATCATTTATTGTATATCATTAGATTATATATCAGTTTATTAGTTAGACTAATTAGTTTGAAGAATAAAATAAAAATACTCTAAAATAATTTAACTGATTTTCTTAATTTTTTCCAAAAAAGTCAACTGTTTTATATTTAAAATCAGAAGGAATATCATTTTTACCAGCAGATCTAAATTTCTTAAGGTGCTTGAACGGAAGGTGATTTATGCTTCTTTTGTTCTCCCACTTCTCAAATGGAGTCTCATCATTTGGTACATTGTGTGACATTGAGTTCTACTTCTTCCTCGATTAGTGGCATTCGGCTGGTGATTTCACGTCACAAGTCACAATTGCGAAACACAGCTGAAATGATGTTCACGTCCACAAGTTTAGCACTTTTCTCACAAAATTTAGTTGGCCACTGTGTATTTACTACTCCCTCCGGTCCTAATTATAAGACCTAATTGTCTTTTTTTTGAAGAGATTAAGAAAGCTAATTAAATTATTTTAAATTATTTTTATTTTTATTTTTTTCTTCAAACTAATTAGTTTAACTAATAAACTAATATATAATCTAAGAATACACAACATATGAATTGATTAAATAACTTATTTAGCTTCCTTAATCTCTCCAAAGAAAGTCAACTAGGTCTTATAATTTGACCAGAGACAATAATAAATATTCTCTCACAGCAGGATGTGAGAAAATGTCATGGATTTTTATGTCTTTTTATATTGTATATTGAATTTTGATTCAAAATGAACAGTTTGCAATGATATAATTACTTATCTATACGCATTAAGTAGATTAAGAAATAACATTGTTATTCTCATATCTGTAGATTTTTGACACTTCATTGAAAGGTGGAACAAGCAAAGCCAAGATTATGCAAAATTAAAATAAACCGACTTATGTATGCTTCGTTCTTGTGGCTTGTTGGTTAGAACATGTTTCTTCAGCCTCACAGGTCACAAGTTCGACTGCAACACGAATGCATCCACAAATCTCAGGATCTAAAAATATGAGATGCTTTAAAACACCTCTATTTTTACAAATTCTATTTCAATCATATCAATATTACCTGTAACAGTGTTCCTCATCACCTTTATTTTTACATAATGAATCTGATTCTACATGTCAGAATTAGTATATGGGTTTATTTTGGCCTTAAATACAATACTTAATCCATTTTATTTCTAAAATTTACAATTTTTTTTAACTTTTCCTATTGATTGTATATATTAAGAAATTTTTTCAATAAATGATTAAAATGGCACTTCAAAAAATTAATACACATTGTTTAGAAATAAGTATATTAATTAATTTTCTTAATCTTCATAAATTAGTTTGTCAACTTTTACATTTATGATCAAATGAGTATCACGTTATGCATATGTTGGATGTGCACACTCTGGTATATTATTCATACAAAACAGAAAATCAATTGCAAAGTATTTTTGAAGCATATAAAAGTAAACAATAAATCCATATTAAATTACAAGGACTAACTCTAGATTTAGATCCTTATTAGATTACAAGGAATGACATTTAAATAAAAAGAAACTTGAAAGCCAAAAACTACAACTTAAATTATAAGAACAAAATTAAAATGAGAGTAAAATTTAAGGATCAACAATAATATTAACTCGTTCATATATGAAGAAAAAAATTTGCTTTAATTTTAATGTAACTTTTAAACTAAGAATCATGTCAAACATCATTCTGAGTCGAAATTAACTTTGAGTTTAAAAAATTAGTTTGAGGGCACCAAAAGTTACGGCAAACGTGCTTTGAGCTGTTATTTTCCTTTATCAATAAAAAAAAAAATGCTTTTAATGGTGCACAAAACAGCTATTATATGGCTAGAACGTGACGTGGGGCATAATTCATAGCTTGTGGTGCCTTTCGAACCCACGGCTTGGCGGTTTGTGAAGCAATCATTTGGCTTCCTGTTACTACAAGCAGGGACGGAGCTACACTTGTACCAATGGGGGCAAGTGCACCCATAAAAAATATATATATAACTTGAGAGAATTTAGTAACAATATGTGTGGGTAGTGTAGTTGGTTGGAAGAGGATTCTCTCCTAATCCCCTTTTTCATTTTCCCTCATTGGCATCATCTTGGCCATTGATTGGAAAGGTGAGAGAAAAGTTAAGGTGATATTGTGATTGATAGGATGAATATGATTTAGAGATGATGAGGGATAATGAGAAAGTGATTATGAGAGAAACCCAACCCGTAGTTGGTTAAGACTTTATACTTTCAGCTATAGGTCACCGGTTCGAACCTCCATCTTCTCTTTATCCTTTTTTTTCCCCTTTCCCCATTTCATATCCCGTTCTCTCACGCTCTCCATTTTTTCCCCCATTCGAATCGACTTTTCTCATTTCCCCATTTCATATCCCGTTCTCTCACGCCCTCCATTTTTTCCCCCCATTTGAATCGACCATCGATCATCCTCCGTTCTCGGCTCCAGAACCTCCGCCGTCACTCTCCGTCTCCGCTCTTGTTCTCTCACTCCATTCTCGGCTCCAAAACCTCTGACGTCACTCTCCGAGTCTCCGTCTCCGTCTCTGCTCTCGTTCGCCGTCAGTACTTCCAGATCCCCCCTCTCCGTTCTAGATCCCGCCATCAATTGCTCTCCGCTCTCGGCGTCTCGTCCACCATCAGTGCTTCTAGATCCCCCTCTGGCCCTCTCCGTTCCAGAATCCAAATGCCGCCATAAATTCTGTTGCGAGGTTAGGGTTTTCAGTCTGTGTCTTTAAGAAAATTTGGCATTGTTAATCATGGAGCACTGAATCCATTTTAGTCCTATTCTGATTTTGGAATTTTGTGGTATGAGTTATTGTAGGTTCTGGCTGGCAATAATTGAAAATCTTTTGTGTCAATTGAAGGAAATTGTTTGAGCAAACTATAGGTAAGTTTTTCTCCCAAGCTCTTGAAATTTAATGCAGAAAACTGGTGCTGAATATTCAGAGCTATATGGAATAATATTGGTTCTGGCTAGTTTTGCTATGGTTTCTGTTTTATGTGAATTTGCTAGTGGGGAATGTTATAGAAATTTCGGATATCTTTTAGAATCTTCAGTTTGCTGGATTTTTAAAGGTGAAGATGTTCTATGGAGGGCTCTACACCTAAGAGACCCTAGAGAAAACATGCTAGGTGGAAGCTCATATATTTTATATCCCGAATTTTGCAACGTATAGGCTTCCAATTCTAAATCCAAGCAAGCATTCTTCAACTCTTTTTAATTGCAAAGGACCTGTAGACTTGAGTTTACCATCAATCTCTCTGTTTAGCTACAAATTAAAACTTTACTTGTGCTTCTGAAGATAATGTATGATAAGATAAGATTAGCCCTAACGAAAGGAAATAAAGGAAAACAAAGAAATATATCTTTTGCAGGAAGTAAGTTCCGAAATCTTCTGTTCAGTCATGTAATTTTAGTGCGACTGATTTGATCAGTTAACATTCAAAATAATAATTTCTTCTTTAAGAGTCATTGTTTTTAAATAACGTAAAGATAAGACATTGGCTGTTGACTTGATTATCTTTCCTTTATGCTTACTGTTGACTTCTGAACCCAGCCATGGATGTCTCGAGCTTATGACCCTTGTACTGAGAGGTATTCAACCTTGTATTTCAATCATCCTGACTTTTATAACATAATTCTTTAAAATGATATTAACGTTTTAATTAATCGTGGCTGGGTTTTATGATCTTTTATGTTATTTAATTATAGCAAATATGGAATTTGACGAAACTCATTCAAATATTAAACACAAAATGAATAAAAGATCATTATAGGTTTAGTTAACTTTCCTTTAAAAAAATTTCGGTGCGCTGCCCCGAACCCCTATACTAATTGTGCACTTATTTACTCCAAATCCTGGCTCCGCCCTTAACTACAAGTCACGGTGTCGATTCGGCATCATGCTCATCGCAATGATTCTGAGCTCTGAAACATGGTTGTTTCAAAGATGAGGTGTTCCAAAACACCTCTCCTTTTAAATTATTCTAATTAAGTGAACCATGTTATATTTTTAAGGCTAAATATACTTTTATTTGTTTAAGTTTTACATTATATATACTTTTGGTCCTTTAACTTTACAAAGTATCTTTTATTCAAATAATTCTACACTATTAATGTTGCTAATGAAAAATGCTGATATGAAAAACTCAAAATGTTGACTAATAATATTTAATCACACAAATTTAACTTCTTTTTTTAATTTACACACATTTGAATTTAAGATTAATAACATTTAATTACACATTCATAATTTATTTTTGTTACATCAATGTTTTCCGTTAACAACATTAACAGTAATAGAACTATATAGGATAAAAAGTATAATCTATAAAGGTAAGGGACTTAAAGTATGGTGTAAATATAAATGACTAAAAGTATACTTTAGCTTATTTATAATATTACAATATACATTACATTTATACACACACACACAAAAAATATTTTAAAAGCAGAGAGGGCCAATGGACAGTAAATCTGCAATAATTCTCCAATGCTAGTTTATTTTACTTGCAGCTTAATTAATCTATTTATACTCTTAAGAAAAATATTATAAAATACACATCTCCACAATCGCATTTTGAATCTGGAAACTCATTTTACAGTGTAACATGAGCAGAATTTTGCTTCATCTGCAATAATTCTCCAATGCTAGCTTATTTTACTTGCATGCTTCTTCGTATATGACTATATAACTGTCTTAGATTTGAGTACTTTCTGGGGATGGGATAACTCTTCCAAAAATATTTTCTGCATTTGTTCAAACTCGAACTTTAAAGATTTTGTTTAAGTGGTCAAAGTCTGACCAATACTTATTGATTTATCCCTCTCCACAATGACTTTGAATATCTTTTAGGTTCAGATGAAATCAATCTTCTAAGGTTAGAGCACATATCCTAATTCGCTAACGTAAGATGATGATGTGGCATGTTCATGCTGTGGATTGATATCTTCGAAAAGTTACGTATACTAAAATGATTAAAAAATTTGAAATTGTAAGGGCTAAAGTGGAAATTTAAGTTAAGTATCGGGGGTTTGAACTAATTGGGGGCCTAAAAGGGAACAAACATATAAATTAATTTAGGTTGGACCACAGCTTGCCTATCGAACTCATGGCTTGATGGTGAAAGTGTTTTCCTTTCATCCTCTCGAATGTGAGTTCGAACAAGGCAAATTCACAAACAACAATCATCAATCATACTTAACAAATGAGGTATTGCAAAATACCTCTCCTTTTGCAATCGGTAATTATATTTCTTTCTATAACTTTAACTGAAAAAAATGCAAGGCACTTGTGATCATACCGGTTAATGAATAAGATGCTGCAGTGATTTAAGTGATATCTAATACGGAGTAGTTCAAAACTCTTAATCGAACTTACTAGAGAATTGATTCACATATCTAATTGGCTGAACTGAGTTGAATTTTGGGAAAATTATAATAAAGGACCTAAGAAAAATAATATTTATTAAGAAAGACCATAAAAATGGTAATTATTTTGAAGGACCAGAAATTAAAACTTTAAAATAGAAAGACTAAATTGCTCTTATCAGATTTCCTATATTATCTTTAATTAAATCAAAATCTAAAGTGATTGATTGAAAATGATAAATAGAGATCAAATCAAAATCTAGAATATGTAAGTTAGAGTCTCTACCGATAATTTTTTATCTCTCCGTTAATAAATATCTCCCAAGCCTCCTCCCCTTGTGTTTTATGATCATCAAGCTCCTCTCCCGATAATTTTTTATCTCTCCGTTTTCTTTTAGTTTAGTTCTTGTTATCATCATTAAAACCTAATTAATCTTTACCCCTATAGTATTGTATCTTTTTCAAACTTTTGTTTTGAATTACAAGACAAATCTGCATCATCCTTCATTATTCATTCTTTCAATAGAATGAAAGGTTCCCAATATTATTGTTAAAAAAAAAAAAAAGGTTTCCTAGATATTGACCTCTAAGTTTTTTTTTGGTTAATTAGATATTTTATTTGATACTTTTTTATTTTGAAACTTATTTAATATTATTCAGGAAATCGGTTCAACAATAACAGATCCTAGAAAATAATGTTGGATTTGGAAACTCATTTAATATCATTCAGAAAATTGGTTCAACAATAATAGGCAATGAATAGTAAGCACAAAGATTTGGAGCTATAAAAGTAAAACATTTTTTTGGATTTTTTACTTTTATTCAACAATTGTAGAACCAAGGGCAATTTAGTCTTTTTATTTTATTCTTGTAATTTTTGGTCCTTCAAAATAATTATCATTTTTATGGTCCTTCTTAATAAATATTATTTTTCTTAGGTCCTTTATTATAATTTTCTCTTGAATTTTGAAACTATAGGGGAAAAAAAAACAAACAACAAACAACAAGTATTGTTAACTCGTGTGTTGCATGAGGATTTTTATAAATATCATTGAGTTTCTTGAGCTTCTACAAGCATAGAAGGACAGATTATGATTCTAAAGCACTGGCTTATTAGGTTTTAATATTTATTATATAATTTAGTCTTTTGTTTGGGTTTTTTTTTTAATGTAAAATAAACAATATTTATTTTTAATCATGTAATTATTTTATAATAATCTATTTTAAATGACCCTTATATTTTTATAATGAAAGTCTCAAATGTATTAATATACTAAGAGGTATTTCAAAATGCCTCTCGTTTTCTGTCTTTTTATTTCATCTTTAATTGGAAAACAATGTCATAATTGTATTTTTATTTTTGTCACAATAAAGTGGGCTTAGTAATGCCATCAAGTATGGCAAGTAAATTTTATTATTTACAGCTTATAATTTAGTACTATATGACTTGCTATATATTTTATTTTTTCATTAATAAGCTTGTCTTGTTAATATTAAATAATGATGACAAATGTTATTATATGTTAAATATTTCAATATATTTTAATACTAAGAGGTTTCTGAAAACAACTCTCTTTTAATTTTAACAAACTCTAAAATAAATCATATAAAAATTTATAATTATAGAAATATACATTATATTTATTTATACTCATACATACACAATTACATTTTCAGTATTTAGAAGACTAATCAAAGCTAAGGAAAAAAATGCAAGACTAATCAATAATTGAGAGATGTTTAGAAGACTAATTACAATAATATTTGTCTAAAATGTAATTAGCAAAGAAATTTAATAAGCTAATTATAAATGAAACATCATTGTTATATATATAGTCATCTCTTACTGGAAATTATCTTACGTCCTAAATTTGCCTATATGTGTTACGAATATTTACAATGAATTAAATAGTAGTAACAACCAACTTTTTTAAAAAAAAAAAAAAAAAAGTAAAATAAATATAAAAGACATTCAAAAAGAGATTGAAAAATAAAGTAAAGTGTAGATAAAAAAATATATTCTATATATATGCTCTAGCCCTAATGAGTCATGAGACTCAACTCGTCTAAACTTTTATCGAGAAAAACATATGATTCCCAAAAAAAAGTTTAAATTATAGAATATATACATCCTTATTTTTCATATAAATAATTAAACAAATTAATTGATTTTATAAAATAAGGAAAAAGATGTTAAGAGAAATAAAGAATGGGTAAGAAATTGTAGAGAAAAAATATTAATTCTCACTCACTATCAAGTATACAAAATACATACTGTATGTCTTTTATTTATACTTTATAGGCACAAATGATTTCATAATTATAGGAGATAAGTGGAGGGATAATAGGAATATGAAAATCGACGTAAATATTATATTCACAACATTTAATATATTATCAATTGCAGCCTAATATGAAATAAAATATGTTGAACTGATAACTCCAAACCCACGTAAATTGCTGGGCCAAAAGATCAAACCATGTAAACTTTAAAAAAAATTCTAACAAAAAATTTACCTTTCTTTTCTAATTTTTCTCATCCTCTTACATTTCCAACCCATCCAAATATGGACGAGAGCTGGAAAGAAATACGATAACGAAGTTTAAACTAAGATAAAAAAAGATCAACCTAATTAATGCTTATCGAACTCTTGGCTCGCTGGTTAGAGCATGTTCACTTTACCTTACAAGTCAAGGGTTCGATTATGCATGACTAGCGATCGCTCTGTGATTGATGATTCACCTATGAGGTGTTTTAAATCACCTCTCTTTTGCAAATTCTAATAATATTATCTAGATGATATTGAAAATACTTTAAAAGCATATGGAAATGAATAAGCAAATTCTAATAATATTATCTAGATGATATTGAAAATACTTTAAAAGCATATGGAAATGAATAATTAATAGGAAAAGTATTTCTCTAGTAACTCGAGATAAGTTATTTCAAGTGACCCTAAAAACTACGTCGTTTTGGATTAATGAATGATGTGTTTGTAATTTTAGGTGAATTAATGAAAGGTGTAAAATTACGAAACACCCTTCATTAATCCAAAACGACGTAGTTTTAGGGGTTCGGAGATAACTTATCTCCGAATGACTGGAAAAATTCTTTATCCATAATTAATATGCATTAATTCTATAATCCTAAAACCATCGTGTTTTATCATAATATATACATATAGAGAAATTCATATTATTACTATTACTATATATTTAATAAATATGAGTATATTAAAACGAAACTTTATTTATTTTATACAGTTTCATCATATTATAATTAATGATTATATTTTAAGTATGATAAAAGCTTTTATGATTATATTTTGAATTTTTTTTTTTTTTTTGTCAAGATTATATTTTGAGTGTTTATGGTAGCCAGGCATTCTCAAGAGCTTGACCAAATGATACTTGTTTAAAATGTTTAAATCGAAGAGGGAAAAAAAGGAAGATTAATCATTTTGACCTCTATGGTTTTATTTCAATTGTAATTCACTATTTAAATTTAGATTATGTGCAACTTTGGACTTAGTTAAAATTCGACTAATAAACTTTGATCATTATAACTTGATACATATAGTTTAACTATTTAAAACATTAGTATGAATTTAAAAAATAACTTCATTCCTTATATTTTGTTTTATTTATTCTTCCCTTTTATAAAAGGCAGGGACAAACATTTTAAATGGTCAAAATATATAAACTGAGTTGTTCTGAGTTAAAATTTAGGAACTAAATTGTAAATAAGTTAAAATTATAAGGACTTAAATGATTGCTTTTTTTAAAAAAAAAAAAAAAAAAAAAAAAAAGTCAAAGAGAAAATTGACATAAAGTTTAAAACTTCTTGGATTGTTTGAGGTCCTGCCTTTGATGATGGTAACATTTAAATACCACCCGTCAAGTCACGAGCTCGAAACGGCTCTCTCTTGAACCCAGAACTGAGCTGCGACCTTAAAATATATATGAGGGGTTTCAAAACACCTCTCCTTTTTAAAATCATTGTTTTGATTTTTAAAATTTATTCGTTATAGCAAAGCTTATGATGATTTGTGAATATGCGCAACCTCTTAGAAGATGATTTATTTTCTTTTATTTATGTGATTGTAATTTCCAATATAGTATTTTTAATTTCGAAACCTGTAAAATAAACACTGTGTGTGTACCATTTTTTATTCAAAAAATTCCAAAATTAAGATTTTGTTTAAGAATGTTGAATCATTTATCACTCGACCTAATTGAGTTGGTAAATGTTTTGTAAATAATTAAAATAGCTATGTAAAAAGAATTTAAAAGAAGATTAAAAATACAATGATATGGATATTAAGATAAATTGTATATAATCATACCTTTTAAATATATTATATGATTATAAAATATTAATTTAAAATATAATAAAAATATTTAATTCAAAATAAGCGTTTTGGTTTATAATGAAACCTCATCTGTAAAATGTGACATTAAAATTATAATGGACTATATTTACATCAAGTTCTACAATCACATATGACCATATGTCATATTCCCTTTATTTAAATTGGCTTATAGTTAAATGATAATAATTTAAAATAAGACACATGATCACATGTGATTGAATAACTTGACAAAATGGATAAAAAGAATCTTACACAAGTATTTTCCAATTAGAATCCCTGCAATCTTACTGTGATATATAATTTTCTTATCCATACAAAATAAATGGATAAACAAATAAATGTGCTGGGGCTCTGTATGGAAAATCTAATATTTTCAAAATTATATTTTGACATTGGGTTAAAGTGCTACTATTTCATCAATGAAGTTTTTTCCCAGGAGCATCTGGCATAATGGGTATAACAGCAGATACAGTCTTTTAAAAGAGGTGCAATTTGAACAATTATATTAAATTGACCCAATGTTTGTTAAACAGATGGAGGGAGCATAAGTGATTCCCATGTAAAAAAGGACACCTGATCATTTCTCTAATTATATGAGGTGTTTCCCGTTTTTCAACAAACTGTAAATGATATCTTCTTTTACTTTTTTATATTTTATCCCTAATTTAGCCCCTCATAAAAAAGGGACTTGAGTTATGAATGGTAAAAATTAAACTAAACATTTTTTCAGAAAAATATTGAGGACTTCTCCCTTTAAAAAAAAAAAAAAAAAAAAAAGACAAACTTCATTAAACACACAATAAAATAATTACAACACACACACGCTTGAGCTGCATCACATCATAAGCAAAACAAAAAACCAAGCAGCCGAAGACAATAAAGCAACGGAGCGCGCAAAGAAACAAACAAACTGTTTACTAGCAACAACACATAGGAAAGCAACTATAAAACAAAGCAACAAACAACATCGGTATATAAGAAGGTTTAGAACCACCAAACAGTGATGGAACCAGAAAAAAAAAAAAAAAGCCCAGGACAAAAAATAAATATATTGAACTACTCTTTTTGGTCCTTATTATAAGGCATCAACTAACAAGTGTATTTGGTCCTTTTTATAAGGTATTTGCTTGTTTTCAAATAGCATTAAATATTCTTTCATGTATACTCATAATTAAAAAGGGTATTGAGTGAGAGTAATAATTAATATGATATTAGAGTTTAGTGTAATTAGTAGGGATAATATTGAAAATTACTTAAATTTTAGAAAAAATTTAATGACTTTAACTGTTTTTATTGGCTTGTAAGATTTATTAGTTGGTGCCTTATAATAAGGACAAGAGAGAGTATTTACTAAATAGTATCACATAACATTGAAAATACAAATAAATAATAACCGACAATTATAAATCAAAACAAGATATAAGATAATACAAATCTTTTCGATAGGTATCTCAAACAAAAATGTTATTTTCTTCTCACAACCCAATGAGTAATGAAATAAATATTATCCTTATAGAGAAAATAAAAAATTAGCTGGGGCCAAATTATTGGCTAAATAAAATATCATATAATAAATACATATATTTACTAATAAATTTTAGAAAGTCAAGTCGGGCTAGCTGGAGCCAAGGCCGCAACTGGCTAAAGGTTAGTTCAGCCACTGCCACCAAAAACATCCCATAGCGCAGTTAAAGCAAGGAAGAGTTGAGCATGAGAGAACTGAAGGGTGTTGCAACATGTCTCCCAATGGACATGGGCCACCCCAAGTGAACCATTCTTGGTTCGAGGCTTCCTGTGGGAAGAGATAGCAGGCAAAAGGATAGGGGGAAAATCCTTCTGAGGGACCATTTTGAAAAAAAAAAAAACCTAAAAAAAGACCTAAGAATCTCACCATCTCAGAAAGGTCCCTTGGTCCTTTTTTGGGTTTATCAGAATTTTGGTGAGTTGTAAATAAGACTGATATAGTTGTTAACCAAAACAGATATTGTTGTAAATGAGACTGATTTAGTTGTAAACGAGTAAAAAAATTGTTGTAAATAAGACTCGATTTAGTTGTAAATTTTTAATGAATTTTTCCCGAGAAAAGGACCAAGGGGCCTTTTCTCGGGATTGTCGAATTTTTAGGTCCTTTTTTAGGTTTTTTTTTTTTTTTTTTTTTTTTTTTTTGCCAAAATGGTCCCTCAAAAGGATTTTCCCGAGGATAGGTTTAGATGCCGATTCTGGCGGAGCCGGGAATTTCAATAGAGGAGGCGAAAATAAAAAAATTATATTATAAATAAAAGTAATTAAAATACAATATAAACTTAATATACAAAAAATTGAAAGAAATCTATTACGTAAATTTATTTTTCAATTTATGTAATCAAAGAATCATTGAAATTGGTCTTATATTTTATTTCGAAGCATGTTCTTGATTATCTTGATAGTAGAGAAAGATCTTTCATTAGTTGTTGTAAAAACTGAAAGAGTGAGTACAAATCCAATCACTTTATCAATAAGATGATAAATGATGAACTTTTCTCGTTCTTGCTAGCCCTTACATAATTCGATGTAGTTGATAAATTAATCGATATGAATATTTAGGAATGTCAAACTCAAAATGTTATAATTTCATATTCAAATGCAATTTTAAATTATTTTTCCCCCAAAAAAACAAATGAAAACAAACATAGAGGATGACACAAATTCCCTGAATCATCTGTGTGAAGTACTCAAATACAGTGAAACGCCACTTCGAAATTTTTGTTGCAGTTTTTTCGACATATTGTTCCTAATTTTAATAATGAATTAACTATTTTTGTATTAGTTTGCTTTTGATTAATAATAAATATAAAAATAAAAAATGTATTAATAATTACATGAATTCTATGATATGCTTACGAGGGCTATGCAAGAAAAAAATTGTTTAATGATCCAAATTCTAAACAGGTTAAAAAAATAAATAGTTTAATTTTAAAAACTCCAATAAATAATACATACCTATAGGGGCTCTTGGCATAAGAAAATTTAGTTGGTTCAAAATTATACATAAACAAAATGACACCGTCACGTTGCTTTTTATTCAATGGGTCCCACTTTAGTCTGTCACTTATACTCTCCAATAAAAATGCTCCAATTGCCTTTTTGTGGGCCCTAAGAACTTTTAACCCATCCCTCGTCACCTTCCGAGCCCGCTAAAACTAACCCTTCTCTCTCTCGCTCTCTCTTCTTTTCATATGAAACACTTCACCTTCTTCCATTTAAGCGACCCTGTTACGTCAAATTATGTTTCATTCTTTCTGATTCTTTCCTCATACTTTAGGGGGGGCGGGGGGCCACCCCTAACCACCCCCAAAAAAAAAAAAAAATCCGCCCCTGTGCCAGAAGCAAAGAAGAACAAACAAACCTAAGCTCCAGCTAACGCAAGTGGAGAAGTTGATGACCAAAGCAACAAATTAAATCTACAATGGTGCACGAGCAGAAACTTAAATTGATTGAATTTTTAAAATTTGCGCTTATTCAATATCCCTTCATGAGGAACATTTAACCGAATCCCGCCATTCAAAATGTTGATTAATAACAATAAATATATCAAAATTGTAACCCTTTTTTGACTAAAACACCCTTATTTATGAGGACATAAGGAATAAGAAAGAGGATAGGGAAATTATTATAATAAAGATGATTGTAGAAGAGAGAGAATAAGAAAAATAAATATGGTAGAAGTAATAATTAACATTAGATATGGTAATTAAATAAGGAAAAAATAGGAAAATAAGAAGTAAAAAATAAGACATTCTCTAAATATTTCTTATAAAAAAGAACAATATATGTGTAACAATTGTTTCTTATGAAAAGAAACGGAGGGAGTAATGAGTATTGAAAAAATATGTTATACATTTTCTCCCACTTATTTCTTCAATAAGTGTAAAATTGGAAAACAATCATTAACAACTCTCGGGTGGACTTATATTTAAATACTACTATCGATCTTTAAAATAAGACATATTTTAATAAAGAAATTAAACTATAAAATAGGTCATATATTTAGAATAAAAAAGGTAATTATACTCTTCAAAGGGAATATTAAATTTTTTACCATTTATTTGTTTTTTTTTTTGGTCATGTAAGGACAATTTTATTTAAAAATAATTAAAAACATAAAAATACAGTAGGATATTACATGATCTTACAATGAATAATACAAAGCACATGAGCCTGATGCAATGGAAATAATATAAACAACCTAACATCACGAAAAAAAGGGGTTAAAATGAAACTTGATGTAAACTTAGAAGATGACACATATATATACTTTAGCCTAGGTAATGGCTTTTCATAGAAGATAAATGGAAAGGTGAATTCACTCAAACAAAAAAATAACAATAAAAAATGTCAAACTGGCAAAGAAAGAAAGGGAAAGCAGTCGTAAGTTTAATGAGGTAATACCTCTCATTTTTTGTGGGTTTGTTTTATTAATTAATGATAATTAATTATTCGTTTTTTAAGAAAATTATGAAATTCTTAAAGTGGAATAATTTATGTGTATATATAATTTATCTTTTTATTTATTTTATACTTTATAATTTTCATTTTTGAGCTATTGTAATTTGCATTTTTCACTTCAGAGTATAACCTACTGTAAGTCTACAATATTTAAGACTTTGGCTTTGTTTCTTAAAGCTAGTCTTAGCTACCATGATACCCGTATTATAGAAAAAAAAACTACATGATACCCTTTATAATTTAAAACCAAATTATAAATAGTTATCTTGCTATTGACAAAAAATTGTTATCTTGATTTAAATCAAATATTTTTAATATAGAATTTTAAGAGATTTATTGAAGAAAATTAAACATGTTTTTATATTATATATAGAATAATGTATTCAAATGGTCCCTTAAATTTATATCAAGTTTCAGTTTAATCTCTTAAGTTTTATAAAGTGTGTTTTTTTTTTTTTTGAAAAGAAGCGGCAAGCCTAAGCTTGATAGAGTTTAAGGGACAAAACTATGTAAGTCTAGCCCAAGATACAATAGGAAACACAAAAACTAGAACTGACAGACCACTTGGTCTTTCAGAAACTCCTCAAGGCAACCCCTTGGAACTGTTGGTATAAGGACCACATCCGAGCCATCTGGTGCGTCATGGGCATGCTTCGCCATAAAGTCAGCACAAACAATGTTGCCTCTAGAAGTGTGATGGATATCAACGTCGCAATCCCGAAGAAGAAGGTCTCTAATTCCTCCAATGATGTCTCTGAACGGGTGATTTGTGCCATAGTCTCTCATGAGAATGTTGATGGCCTCCAGCGAGTCAGAATATAGGAGAATCTTAAACCCATCTGATGGGCCACTCTTAGCCCAGTCATAATAGCATGGAGCTCCGCTTCAATAACAGTCTGCAATCCAAGAGACTTTTGGAACCCCATTAGCTAATGACCTTGAGAGTTCCTTATAACTCCTCCGCAAGCTGCTTGGTGTTGATAGTGCACCGATCCATCCACATCAATACGAACCGCACCGTTCCTTATAAAGTGTGTTTTTTAGTTCATCAGTCTTAACACTATTAAATTTAAGTATGTTTTATTAGTGTTCAACCGCATAGTAGACAACATTTTTTGTTAATTAACAGTGTTAAAATTAAGAGACTAAAAATACTTTATAAACTTAAAGTTTTAAATTGAAACTTGATGTAAATTAAGAGGATCAAACATATATTTTAGATATTCACAAATATGTATGCATGTATTAATTAATATTTTATCACTTGCATAAAACTTAATTAGACCATGTTACATGTATAGTGTTATCTCACAAAAATAAGCATAGAATTAGATAGGGCTCCATGCATACCAGTAAAATCTTCAACAACAAAAAGGAGGAGCTTAACTTTTTGTCATTTATGAATAGAATTTACAAAGTTAATATTTTATACTGAACATCAATTTTAAAAATGCAACTTTTCAAAAAGATACAATTGCTCATCTATGCACAGTATAAATAAAGGGTTTAATATTTCTGCTTTTGCTATAAAAATATTTTTTCTGCCACACTCACATAAAAGTGAGTGGATCTTATTTTTACTTTTATGTGAGTGTTGTAGGAAAAAAGATTTGCAGTAAAAACAGAAACATTAAATCTATAAAGAAATAGGGTTTAATGTTTTTGCTTTTACTACAGAAACATTTTTTTTTCTGTCATGCTCACATAAAAGTAAGTGGGTCTAATTATAAAGAGAACATAGAGAAAAAATGGGTCCCATTCATTTTTATATAAGTGTAATAGAAAAAATATTTTTGTAACAAAAGTAGAAGTAATAAATCCAAAGAAATATGATTCTAGGGGGAACAAATAATTAAGCGAGCGACCACTGGGAGCCTTGCAGACTCGTGGCTGGCTGGTTTGGGCGCTCGCCCCCTCACTGGTTGGTCGCGAGTTCGAATAGGCACTGAGAACGAGGACTGAGAATGAGTGGTAATAATAATAATAATTATCACAAAATCATGAGGTATTTCAAAATACCTCTCGTTTTCCGACTCTCTGTGTTTGTTTAATTTCTCAGTTATAGCCAAGAACCTTTGGTCATTGGCATCTACCAACTCCCTTTTTACCGGTTCGACTTATATGGTGTGTCATTTGTGTGTTTTATGTGCTATATATGTGTGTTTTCATTGGACTCGTATGAAAAAATAATATATAATTTTTTTTGTTATAAAAACTGGTTTTATAAAGTGAACATTTTGGAAGCCTTCACTTTACTCTGACACGGGATGATGAGTTATCTTTAGGAAAAATAATCTTTTGGTGATTCAAGTTGTAACCTATGGATGATAAGTATGATTGGGTAATAAAATATTTTCATAAAAATTAATCTTTTAGTCCTTTAAATTTTAATCTAGTTATGATTCTGGTATGGTTTAGTGTGTGTTTAGCAAATAAATAAATAAAAAGTATTTCTAGGAGATAAACAATGGTTTAAAAAAAAAAAAAAAAAATTTGTCAAACATTCTCTAAAAGTTTAAAAGTGCTTTCTTCTTCTTTTTTTATTTTATTTTATTTGGTCTAAAACCATGGTTTTATTTTGTATGTGTGGGCCCCAACATTCTCTTCCTCTTTTTTCTCTTTCTTCTTCCTTTTTGTCGTCCTCTCTGCAATCTTCAAACGACACCACCCACTTCCTAACAATGGCTTTCTCAGTCATTCTTTCTCTCCCCCCTTTCTCTCACTTCACCCTCTTCCTCCTCGTCTCCCCTCTCTCAAGCTTTCAAATCCTTATTCTCATTCTGGAATTACGTATTCTCGTTTACTTCCACGGCGGTGACTTCTGCATCGAAACCGCTTTCTCCCAGCTTACCACAACATCCTCAACTCTGTCACTTCTCAGGCGAACGTCATCGGTGTCTCGGTCAATTATCGCAAAGCGTCGGAGCACCCGGTTCCAACCTTCCATGAAGATTCATGGGCCGTCGTGGAATGGGTTGCTTCCCATTCTGGCGGCAACGGGCCCGACAAGTGGCTCATGATCATGCGTCACGCCGATTTAGGGAAGGTATTCTTCGTCGGGGACATTATCGGTGCTAATATAGCAAACCACATGGTGATTCGGGTCAGGTCAGAGAAGCTGTGGGGCATAACACTGGAAGCGTTAGTTCTGGTGCATCCCTTTTTTTGGCACGAATAACAAACTGAGTCGGAACAAGATCAAGTTGTATATACGGAAAAGCTGGATCATTTGTGGAAGTTTCTGTGGCCCAGAGAGTCTAAGGGAGACGATCCATTGATTAACCTGGAGAAGGATCCGAACTTGAGAAGGTTAGATTATAAGAGAGTGCTCATTTGTGTTGCAGAGGAAGATTTGATGAAGGATAGAAGCTTGAATTACAAAGCATTGCTGGAGAAGAATGGATTTTTGGGATAAGTGGATGTGTTGGAGACGAAAGGGGAAAACCACGTGCTTCATGTGTTCAAGCTAAAGTGTGAGAATCCTAATCTTTCAGGCGCACGAGGTGGAAGGGTTGAAGGTTTCGAAGAGGCCGTAGGTGGGGGTGACTCATCGGAAGCCTAGCTCCGACATGGCGTGGAGGACAGAGGGAGGAGGAGAGGCGGCGGCGGTGTTGACGTAGACCACGTGAGGCAGAGGAATGATTGTTTGGTCCGTGGAGCATTAACGATGGATCTAGTTGGTGATAAAAGCATAAAAAAGCATTAATGGTAGAGCATCAACACAAAACCTTATCTTCTATAAGTAATTACTCCCTCCGGTCCTAATTATAGGACATATTTAATCAACTTTGGGGAGATTAAGGAAAGAAGTTAAATTAATTAATTTTACTCATTTTCCTAAAATGTCCTTATATAAATTTAAAATGACAAAAGTAAAAGTAAATAACAATTCATACCACATACATCTTCAATCCAAAATTTTCTTTTAATTTTTATATGCTTTCTAATTGAAATAATGGTCTTGTTATATACACATATATATGTGTATATATGTATAGGTGTACACACACACATGTCTACATATATATATATATATGAATACACACACACACACACATATATATATATATATGTGTGTATATATATATATGTGTGTGTGTTTATATATGTGTCTATATATATATGTATGTATATTTGTGTGTAGATACACATATAAAAACACACACACATACACCCACACACATATATATGAATATACACAAACACACACACACACATGTATATGTGTGTGTGTGTGTTTATATCGTACACATACATATATATATTGACAACACACACACTCACAAATATATATGTATATGTGTGTGTGTGTGTTTATATATGTACACATACACATAGATATTGACAACCCACACACTCACAAATATATATGTATATGTGTGTGTGTGTGTTTATATATGTGTGTATGTATATATGTATGTATTTGTGTGTAGACACACATATAAAAACACACACACACATATCTCTATGTGTATGAAATTATGAATATGTATGTATATGTGTGTGTGTCTATATATATATATATATATATATATTAGTAAATTAATAACAATTGATTGATAAACAGATTAGAATCTAACAATTTAAAAGTTTCAATGATTGGAAAAGACTACATATCTACATATATATAATTACATTCACCAAAAACCAAACATACTTGAGAGAATAAAATAGGGGTATTTTAAGAAGAAATTGACAAAAATTAGAATGTTGTCCTATAATTAGGACCAAAACCATCTCCCAAATGTTGTCTTATAATTAGGACCGGAGGGAGTATTACATAAGCTAATGTTTTTTTTAGTAATTTGATAATAAAAAAACTATTTTGATAATAATATCCAAATACTATCATTTTATTAAAAATCACTTTTTTCACCTAATTTATTCTGCTTAAATTTATTCTGAAAAAACACTTTTATCATTCTTTCTCTATAAGCTATTTTCTAAAATCTAATCCAAATGCTCTCTTAGTCCATAATCTTTTTTTCATTTAATAAGTTAAAGGTTAAGTAACATCCAACGCCATGGAGTATTTTTTTTAGTAGGACTTATAAACTATTTTTTGTGCATCTAGTATCATCTGGTATTTTAAAGTAATTTTATATACATCTAGCATTCTAAAATATTTTTCTAATAACATTCAACATCATAAATGCATGGTGCTTGTTGCAACTAAAATAATCAATTTAAGAAAATACGTATCATATTAAGTAATTTAATTAACTTCCTTAATTTATGAGCAATTTAGGTAAATATATTTTATATTAAAAGCTAAACTAACATATTTTATCTACATATGTTGGCGCCAAAAACGTGCATGGGATATTATCCATTAAATATTGAACATCAATTGCAACATGTTTCAAAAACATGTATTGATATGCAATACTGAACAGTAAATCGTCCACTGAAAGGGAGTTTAGCTAATGCAATTTTTCAGTAAAATATAAGTTGCAAGATCGAATAGGCATTGATGAAGAAGCAGAAGCAGTCATTATTATTATGTTATTTCAAAATACCTGTCCATTTTCTACTCTGTATTTCTTTATTATAAATATTGATTTTATAAAGTGGACATTTTCGGAATTATATGATACAGGATAATAAAATATCTCCATGAAGTTATTCTTATGATGCTTCAAGTTTTAGCCCAGTTCAATAAAAGGTGTTTATATATAATGTCTTTTTTTTTTTTTTTGAATAAGTTAGCTCTTTTTATAAGGTCTTATTTGAATTGGTGAGAATAATAAAGGCATTGTTACCAATTTTATTCTCATTTAATCTCATACATTGTATTAATTAAAGTGTTGACTAATTTCTTTTATTATCTCTCATTCTCTGACATCATCTTTCCTCCACAAATTAAAACATTTTTAGGGAAAAAAAGGTATTTTCTATGTATTTATTACTTTTAATAAATCTTAAGAATTCTATATAATTGGTAATTTGGTTTAGAGCGAGCCACAGAGGAAGCAATAAATAATATGGACGATCAGCAAAAATGCCTTGAAGATCTGTGGCTTGCTGGTTAGTGGGGTTCCACTCTTATCTGCAAGTCCCGGGTTCGAATGGGCATAAGGAAGGACCGGAGGGAGTATTATTATTATCATTATTTACAAAACAATGAGGTATTTCAAAATACCTCTCATTTTCTACTTTTTTGTCTTTCATTCTAAAAATTTCCATCATCAAGTGTAGAATTTGTACGTAACTTTTAGTGGATAATTTTTTAGATTTATGAGGTAAAATGACTTTTTCAAAATAGTTTTTTTTTTTTTTTTGTAGAATAGATTATTTAAAAAAAAAAAAAAAAAGTGATTTTAATAAAATGATAGTATTTGGATATTGTTATTAGAATATTTTTTTCAGAGTTAAATTTACCAAAAAGACATTAGTTTTTGATATAATTGTATATAAAAGATAAGATTGTATTTTAAATATTTTTAATGTTAAATTTCATAATAAATACAAAAAATTGCATAAATTTGTGAAAAAAATTAAAATGCTTAAGGGTGCTGAATGATATTTGAAAAAATACTTCATAATCTTGAAAAAATATTTCAGGGTATTGACGGGTATTAAAAGAATACTTAAGGATGCTTACTAGTACTAAAAAAATATTTCTCATGATCTTAAAAATTTATTTTAGGATATTCACAAAACATTTCGAGTCTTACCGACTAATCTTAAAAAAAATTTCAAGGTATTGACAGTACTAAAAATATACTTAAGGATAGTGAAAAAATACTACTTCATCTTGAAAATTTATTTTTGGATATTGAATAAATATTTTAGGGTAATGATTGATCTTGAAAAAATATTTCAAGGTATTGACGGGTACTAAAAAGATACTTAAGGATACTGATTGGTACTGAAAAAATACTGATGATGGCTAGGAGAGAGAAAAATCTGAAAAAAATAGTTTTTTTTTCCAAAACCTAGGTTTTGGAGCTAAAACCATGGTTTGGGTGCAAAACAAACTTTTGAACATTTTTTGGAGTGTTTGGCGACTTTTGCCAAAACCAAGGTTTTGTTTCAAAAAACCTAGGTTTGAAATTTGCTAAACAGGTGCTAGATGTAAAAGTACGTCTATAGGTGATCATGATGCCAAACAGGCTCTAGCTTTGTAAAATTTTTGGACATGTAACTTAGCATTGTAAAAATACGCGTTTACACAAGTTGAGATAAAACTACTTTTATAAATTTAACCATTGTACCCTAAATTATGTTGGAAATTTAGTTTTTACCACTAATCCAAATAGACACTAATAAGCAATTTATTAAGTACTCTTCTGTCCTATTTACCTGACAAAATGAGAAGAAAATTTTTGGTCCTATTTATAGGTGAAGAGAAATTTTTTTATAAGAATATATAATTTTATTCTTAATTTATTATTATATTGATTTTATTCTCATTGTGTATATTAAAGGGTTAAATTGTAAATATGCTCTGGAAGTACACGCCTAAGAGCAATTTTGCTTTGAAATTTTTTTTGGCTCAATGTAGCCTCATAGGTTAAAAACATAACAATCTTGTCTTTTTCTCGTTAAAAAACTAACGTTGACCGTTAAAAAAGTGACATTGATCATTAACTTTTTAACGGAAAATGGCACAATTTCTACGTTTTTATATTTTCGGGGCTACATTCGGTCAAAAAAAAAAAAAAAAAACTTCCAGGGAAAAATTGTTTCGGCGTGTACTTTGAGACAAATTTGCTACTTAACCCTATATTAAATATAGGTAAATTTGGAAAGTTGTTGAATTTTATAGAAGAGTTAATGAACTTTTAAGAGTTTTTTTTTTTTCCTTTTCTTTTTTTTCTTTGTGAAACATGTTGAAAGTGTCTTATGAATATGACATACTTTTGTAGGATTAGTAAGATTGTGTGGATGTGCATAGCATCCAAGAATGTCACTTTTAACCTTCCACCTTAGCTTGGATGATTTAAGGGGGAAAATGTAAATTTAAAAACCAACATCTAATATTCGGTTCAAGATTCATGGCTGTCCCTCTTAACAAAAGTATCTTCTCATAGGACTCAAATAAATTAAGGTTCATATGCAGGAGAAGAATAAATTGTTTTCAAATTTGGGGGATGTGTAATTAGCAATTACTACTTCTTATGTCCTAAATATATAAGCTAGACAATGAATTTATTTTTATCTTAAATATATAACTTCAATCTAGATGTCTCTCAAATCTATAAATTTTTTTCAAAATATCATATTGATTGTGTATTTCATGTGTGATCTACGATGTCTCTCAAATTTATAAATTTTTTTTCAAAATATCATATTGATTGTGTATATCATGTGTGAGAAAAAAAAAAGTGCATTACATGTTGTCCTTAATAGAAGATCCAATTAATTTTTTGGAAAAATAAAAGAATTTGAATAAATTACTTTAACATATTTCTATTCATCATTTTTATCCCAAACAATGGCGAGGAAGGCTTTGATGGCCCCGGGGGCCTTGGCCCATACCGATCTTATAAAATTTGTGAGAATATATATATATATATTTATTATATGATATTTTATTTGGCTATAAATTTGGCCCAAATAATTTTTTATCTTCTCGCAAAGATAATGTTTGTTTCATTACTTATTAAAAATTTGTGAGAAGAAAGTAAAATTCTTGTTTAAGATACCGAAAAAGTTAGTATCATCTTACATATTGTTTTGATTTATAATTATCAGTTATTATTTATTTGTATTTTCAAGGTTATTTGATACTATTTAGTAAATACTCCCTCTTGTCCTTATTTAAGGAACCGATTAACAATTCTCACAAGTCAATAAAAACAGTTAAAGTCATTAAATTTGTCCTAAAATTTAAGTAATTTTCAATATTATTCATATTAGTTATACTAAACTTTAATATTATATTAATTATTACTCTTTTTTTCTCAAAAAAAGAGTAATAATTAATTTTTATTAACACTCACTACCTTTTTAATTATGGGTATACATAAAAATATTTAATTATATTTAGAAACAAGCAAGTGCCTTATAAAAAGGACCAAATATACTTGTTTGTTGGTGCCTTATAATAAGAACCAAAGGGAGTAGTTCAATATATTTATTTTTTGGCCCGGTCTAAAAAAATTTTTCTCGTTCCGCCACTAATCCAAACTAGTTTTGACTGATTTATAAACTAGTAATATGTAACCTAAATAATATAACATATGCTATGATTCAATTATCTATTTAACTTTTTTAATCTCTCCAAAAAAATTAAATGGCTCTTATATTAAGGACTAGAAGGAGTATGTATATATATATATCACACATATGATTAACGAGGATGTTTTGAAGACTCCAGGATGCTTGATATAATGGTGAATCAATTAGATTATAAAGTGGGTGAATATAGTGTTGATCCTGAATTTTTTAAATAAATGTAATAAAGCATATTTGTCTTTACCTTCAAAAGTCATGGGTTCAATTCAGCATCAGTTCTGTGATCTCTGTCTCTCATAACATGAGGTGTTTCTGTAACATCCCAATTTTCGAAAGCGTTTTCATGGTATCGTGATCAGAGTAGAGCATCGGAAGTAAATAGTATTGAAAAAGTAACTGACAAGTAGCCACCGTAATGTATGTGTTAGTCTGTTAATTAATGCGTTACAAAAAGATTTCCAAATGACATCATCAAGTAAGTACAAAACAAAAGGGCTTCCTCCAGCCGGTTCCTATATCTGCTGCTTACCCCCTCGTCTTCCATCCCGTTCACTCGGATCCCGAAGCTATGGTAAGAGCCGAGGTTCAATACCCATTGAACCTCGGAGTAATCGGTTAACCTCATGTTTATGTAAATGATATGTATGACAGTTTATTCATGATATCACAGCAATATCCACATGTAAATGATAATAACCGAACACGCCCATTGCATATGAACGTTATTATAGTCCGCACTATTCACCAAGGTCCACGATGTACGGCCGTGTCCTCAGCGCTAGGAAAACTCAACGGCGTTATCAATACCATAACCCGTGTATAGCTGTATATGTATGCTCAATAACTTTTTAAAAACAGAATCTCAGTCTATGAATACAACCATCACACATATAGGTATACAATAAACATCAGAGTTAGTGTTACAGTACGCGTCCGTACCTTCGTCGGTGTTGTCGGTACGTTGACGGTCGAACGGTGATCACGCGTATCCTATAATGGTAATATCGTATTTATTAATTTATAAATAATATCCTAAGAGATATTTTGGCCACTAATGACTATTTTGCCCTTGCAACATTTATTTTTCACTTTATTCCTTCAAAATTCGTAGAACAACGCTGGTACAAATCTGGACAGCATTTCGTCTAAATTTGAAAAATCATAATTAATTTTAGAAAAATCGAAACGAAGATCCGTAAAATTCTTTGGAATCCTTAGGATGTATATTTTCAATTAAAAATAATCAATTTTTCCCAGGTTCTACGGATCACTCCAAGTTTTAAAGTTTTGAGTCTCTGCCCAGAATTTTTCCAGAAATTCGTAGCCTAACTTTGAGGATTTTTAGCTCTCTGTACAGAAATAATTTTGACATGTTCTTGACATATTTAAAAATCCCTATATGTCTATTTTAACTATGAATTTTCTCATAATTGTGTGACCATATTTTCAATATGAAATTTTGGCATGTTCATCACTGATTTCAGAATTTTCATAACCGATGAAATTTCGCCAGAACTTCGTTACTTTGATAATTTTCTTCCAGAAATTTTGCTATATAACTTCCCCCATCATTTTTTCAAAATAAAGCTAATTTTGACCATAAAAAAATGTAAATAAAATTATTCTAGCATATTTAAGATCTAAGCTACTTCTATCTAAGAATTTAAGAACTAGAACTTAAAGAACTTAAAGCTAAAGCTAGAGAACTTACCAAGAACTTTGCTCCTCCTTCTTCAAGACTCCTCACTCTCACTTTCACTCTCTATATCAGATTTACTAAGCTTGCTTTGGTGTGAAATTTGTGAAGAGGTTGGTGCTCTATTTATAGGAAAAAGCTATGGCAATCTTGTAATCCTCTAACTTACACATCTTTCATTTTTGGCTATGGGTTTGAATCTGAATTCTCCTTCCAGCTGAGCCAAAAACGTGGCCTACCTCCCCCCCATACTTCCTCCTTTGATTTTTCACCAAAGCCTCTTGCCTTGGTGTCAAAATTGTCCCCATGTGTAAAGCTTTTGGCCCCAAGAGTGCTTTGGTGGCTCTTTCTCCTTCATGCACTCTCCAAGCAAGCATTGGTGGCATCTCCATCTTCATGCATTTCCCAACTTGGTGTTCTAATTTCCTAGTTACTCTAAGTATACTTGTAACTAGATGACTTTGGTGATTGGTTAGCAATTAAGCAAAATACTCTTAGGGTTTAGTCTTTAATTAGCTTAATCTTTGGTCATTAATCCTAAAATGGTGTTTTAGGTGTTTATTAAATTTATTTGATTGGTTGCTAATCATGATCATTAATAATCATCTTTATGCTAATCCTAACCCCTCATTGGTCCTTGACCTTTAATTATCCTAATGTATCTTTAATTGGTGACTATCAACATTAATTGTAAAGAATTAACTAAATATTCCATTAGTGTAATTTTAATTTCTCATTTATTGTTGGCAATTGCCCCTTAATTGTTTCAAGTGTTTTGATAATTCTTCATGGTCCTTTATGATTTAAATATGAGTTAGGTATTAAATATAGGGTATTAGAAAATTTAGTCTCTTAATAAATTATAATAATTGGTGTTTAAGGTTCCTTGATTAATTGTGAAGCATTGTGAAATTTATTTACTTTCATGAAGACTTAGTTGATTTAATTATCATTGATTTCACTAAATTTATTTAGGTATTTTTATAATACTTTCTTGCTCTTTTAAATTCCACATGAACCATAGCTCAATATGATATTTATTTGTATTTTATGGTATTTTATGATGCTTATTAAATCATTGGGTATTCTAATCCTAAGGAAAAATTACCTAGAAAATAGAATAAACACATCTCAAAATTTGAGACCACAAATTCACCTATTTTAAATAGGGTTTAACTATCAAAATATTGTATTCAAGATAAATGAGAATTTTGGGTATCACAGTTTCAAAACACCTCTACTCTTGCAAAATGTTTTAAAAATATATGGCAGCAAACGGTAAATACACTACAATTCTAAAGGCTACGGAGTCCTTTTTTTTATTGTCACATATATTAATTTAGAGAAATTCATTTTTATTATTTTAACTTTCTAAAAAACTTATGTTCTATCGGGTCCTTTTAGTTCATATGTTTTTACATATAATTAATTTATCCTTGATATTTAACAAATTTATTAAAAATAAAATTTATTAAAATGATTGAATCAAATAAAATACATTATATTAATATTTATATATTTCCATCATATATTTGAATGGAATTTAAATATAAAAATTATTTATGGTTCTATATGCCACTGGATTCTGTTCTATTTTAATATTATTAATTAGGGAAAATTTCAGAAAAAATCATTTAAAATTTGAAAAATCCTAAATTATTTATTTCCTACTAAAATAAGTTATCAATTTCCTATTAATTAATTACAGCCAGCACATAAACTTATTTAGGTGGTATATTGAAAAGAGAGTTTTCAAAACCTTCAAATATAAAAGAAAAGTCAAAAATTAAAAGCAAAAAAGAGTTACTCAACTTTAAAATCTTTTTGAAAGTCCTGTCAAATATTATTTTAACTGAAAATTGACTTTTTTTAAGTTTACATGAATCAGTTTGAGGGATGAAAAAGTCATGCATAACATGCTTTCGAGGTGTTTCAAAATATTTTTCCATTTTCAAAGGGGCATCACATTTTTAGATTTGCACTACAAAATTTGCTTTT
Organism: Acacia acuminata; assembly: GCA_019022655.1. Taxonomy (NCBI): domain Eukaryota; kingdom Viridiplantae; phylum Streptophyta; class Magnoliopsida; order Fabales; family Fabaceae; genus Acacia; species Acacia acuminata. The sequence continues at coordinate 759,076 of JAFJYI010000313.1, read as the reverse complement.
AATGGTGCAAGAAAACAGCTACTACCTCCAGTCCTAAATATATGATACAATTTGTAGTGATATTTGTATTATAAAATTTATTTTATAGTTAGAATCAAAGGGAGTATATAGCTTAACGTGGTATAATTTTGTCTTATACATTTTTAGATTTGCACTACAAAATTTTCTTTTAATGCATAAGACAAAATTTTGTATTGATGAAGAAACTAGATGACTAATATGAAAATATTAAAAAAAAATAGTTAAGTTAATTATTTGTGCAAGAAAATTATTCGTAATTAATATATGTTAGTTTATCTAAAATAGCCTTTTTAATTATGTGCAATGGAACTAGTTCTTAATTTATACAATCATTATCATTAGGCATACTTTAAATAAATAAATAAAAAATTATAAATTTGGGAGATAAAGTAGACTATGGTCTTATATTTAAGACCAAAATATATCCCCTATATCTAATACATATACTTAAGAGTTGAGATGGAAAATAATATATATTTGATAATCAAATTGATTATCTAAAAAGATTAATAAGAATAATTTGAGAACACATAGGTTAAGATTTTTATTTAGGACAAAAACAAACCTTTTATCCAAACAGGGGATAAATTATTTCTACTCCATGGTTACAATATAGAATTTTAATAACTATTTTGTATAGATTAAAATTTAATATCTTTATTTATAAAAATGTGTATTGAATTTTCAAAAATATTCTCCATAATTATCATTTACTTTGAGCTACATCTATAAATAAGTGTATTCAACTGGATGATTTAGAAAATTATGAATTTGAGAAATAAAAAAAATTAAAATGTTATAATTCCAACCAAAATAAACCCTCTAATTAGTTTTTATATTTAGGATCCGAAAAATGAGTATAATAATAAGTAGAAGGAAGGTTTCTCTCCCTGCTGTTGGTAACAGCATGCTTCATGACCTACAGGTTCTTGTTAGCTCTTCCTACCTCATAATCTCTTTTCTTGGTTGTGCTTCACCTTTAGTTACATTTCAATCAAGGTTTTGTTTGTTTGCTTCTCTTGATCTCTATTTATTGGTTGGTATTGTGGTGGTATTGGTCTTATTACACCATGTTAGCTAGTTGCTTCGTCCTTGTTCTACAAAACACTTATCATTTTTACCAGCAGCACTAAGTTTCTTAAGGTGCTTGAATGGAAGGTGATTCATGCTTCTTTTGCCCTTCGACTTCTTCAATGGTGTCTCATCCAATAATGTTGTCAAAATCAAGTTTCTACGTAAAAATAGGAGTAGTAGAAATATAAATAGTAAAAACGACACGAAACATAAAATTTCTACTACTTAATTCATGATACAAAATCATATATATATGCATATAAAAAAAATAAATCACTACTCAAGACACAGAGTTTAACAATTCATACAACCAAGATCCAAAACATCAAAAGAATAAAGTTGAACAATTTTTAAATTATATCAATTGATTTAAATCAAACACATCATCTTGCATCAATTATGCATGTCCTCAATAATGTCCTATTCTCTTGCTCTTATAACAAGTTTATTTGCAAAATTTGGAATGTACAAATCATGACCATCCATAGGTTCCCCCATTTCAACTTCAATTAAGCTTTTCTCATTATGGACATCAACATTTAAGTTGTCTACGTTTTCTCAATCTTCTTCATTATGTTTTTAGACGGCGTTTTTACTTTCTTTTTTTTTTTTTTACTTTTTTTTTTTTACTGATGACTGTTTTTATTTGCGTTTTAACACGTTTCACTCCAGTAAAATTGTAAAAGTTTAAATTTTTATGTTTTTACACTAGTTTTTGATAAAAATATGGTCTCGTCTTTTGATACATTGTGTGAAACTGAGTTATACTTCTTCCTCAATGGGTGGCATTTGATGGGCTGGTTATTTCACGTCACGAATCACAGTTGCAAAACACAGCTGAAATAATATTCACCATAACAGATATGTATTAACAACTTATTTTAAAATAAGGTTTACACTTCTCTCACAAAATTTTGTTGGCCACTACTAAGTATTTACTATAAATATTCTCTCACAGCAAGCCGTGAGAAAATGTCATAGATTTTTATGTCTTTTCCTGATTTTATATTGTATATTGAATATTATATTGATTCAAAATGAAAAGTTTGCAATGATATAATTACTTATCTATACGCATTAAATAGATGAAGAGATAACATTTTCATTCTCATTATTGTAGATTTTTTACTCATCATGAAAAGAAGGTGGAACGAGAAAATGAAAAATTATATAAAATTAAAATAAACCCACTCCCGCGCTTCCTTCTTGGGGCTTGTTGGTTAGAACATGATTCTTGGGACTCCCAAGTCACGAGTTCGATTCCAACAATCATGCATCCTCGACTGTAAGAAACTACCGATATGAGGTGCTTTAAAGCACCTCTTTCTTTACAAATTCTATTTTAATTATGGGATATGATATTGTCACTATTAATTTTGATCACTACCACTTTTTTCATCATTAGATTAGAATTTCAATAAGAGAAAAACAAAAAAGGTATATAAGATTCTGATCTAATAGTGAAAAAAGGTGATTTTTTCAGTGACAATAAGAGAGAAACAAAAAAGGTATATAAGATTCTGATCAAATGGTGAAAAAAGTGATAGTGACATAGTAACCAAAATATCATATCTCTTTAATTATATCAAAATTACCTGTAAGGCTGTAACAGTGTTCCTCTCCTCATGACGTTTATTTTTATATACTAGATTTGATTCTAAATGTAAGAATTAGTATGAGTTTATTTTGATCTTAAGTATAATACTTTAATCCATTGTATTCCTTAAATTTATAAATTTTTTCTTAAACTTTTTCTATTGATTACATATGTTAAGAAAATTTTCCAATAAATAAATAGTTTCCAATGCAGATTACTAAAATGAGCACTTCAAAAATTAATACACATTGTTTAGAAATAATTATAATGATTAATTTTCTTAATCTTCATAAATTCGTTTGTCAACTTTTACATTTATGATCAAATGGAGTATCACATGTTATCCATATGTTGGAAAATATATATATGTACACACACTTTAGTACATTGTAAATGTGATTTGTGTTTGGATTGATGTGGTAGAAGTTATTTTTTTCCAAAGGGAAATGTGTTTGAGTTAGCGATCAAAAGTCAAATAAGATAAAAAATGATATAAATTTTATTAAATACTACAAAAAAAAAAAAAAAAAAATTATGCAAATTGAAGACAAAAATTTAAATTTAAATTTAAATTTATAAAAAATTAAATTAATAGATAAAAGGGCATGCATCATTTCTAGGATTTAAATTTAGAAATAAAAGAATAATAAATAAATAATCAAATATTATTATTATATAATATTTATACAAAATAAATCCTTCCTTCAACATAGCATGGGTACTTTTTGAATTTAACAGAAAATGGGCCCACAAATAAAGAAAAAAGCAAGGAAAAATGGGCTTCACACCCAAACTTTCTCAACGTCCGTACCATGTCCAACGCCCCAAAAGCTTAGTGTGATAGCTTTTTTTTTTTTTTTTTTTTTCAATGGGCGTTTTTTAAATTCAGTAGTAAAAAAGCTACGTCAAACACCTCATTATTAGCTTTTTTTCATTGCTAATGCCACTGGGCTTTTTAGATCCAAAAACTCTCTGAAAGCTCGATCCAAACTGACTCAATGTTGCATAATGCATGGTTGGTTGTTATAAAAAAAATAATGCATAGTTGGTGCCTAAAGAAAAATAAACAAACTCGACTTAAGTACTTTTTAAATAAGATGAATTACGCCTTTCGAACTCATGGCTTGGCGGTTTGTGAAGCGATCATTTGGCTTCGCATTACTCCGAGTCACGGTGTCGACTCGGCATCATGCTCGTCGCAATTATTCTGATTCTGAGCTCTGAAACTGAGGTCTTTCAAAAATGGGGTGTTCCAAAACACCTCTCCTTTTACGTTATTCTAATTAAGTGAACGTGTTATATTTTTAAGGTTAAATTATATCATTCTGGTCTTATTTACAAGTCTTTTTTGACAAAAATTTTTTTATTATATTTCGAAGTCATCTTTTAGGTAATAAATAAGATTGTGATAATTTTACCCATATTAATTGTATATTGAAAATAGAGAGAGAATAAAAAGTTGAAAGATACTCATTTAAAAATGAAGACAAAGTTGAAAATTTACCACATAATCATTGAGCTAACTACCTCTCATTGGTATATGTGGTTGAGTTAAAAAAGACTTATAAATAGGACATGCTTTTTAGTGATTTAAATTTTATATGAGATATATTGTTTGTCCTATAATTTTAGGGTTTTATATTTCTCCGGTTACAAGAGAAGAATTTTTCTCCTGCAACCCTAAAACGCTGTCGTCACTATCACTATCAATATATTTTTTTTTCCTCTCTTACTTCATTCCATATTTCCATTTGCCCTCCGTCACTATCAGGTTATTTTTATCCTCTCTTACTTCATTCCATTTGCCCTCCATGCTCAGCTTTTCTACCGAATAAAAAGTCGTTTCAATCAATCTCCTTGTTCTTCCTTCATGGTTATCTTGGCAACTAATTCTCTCTTTCTCCACTATTTTTCCGTTCGTTTGTACCTATTATTTTCATTTTCATAACCATTCCCTTGTGGTGGGTATATATTAGCTTATATAAAAGATAACCACTGTTGGAATGAGAGAGCTTTTCCTTGCTGTCGTTCGTGTTGGTTTTTCTCAGTGCGTTTTCTCAACCCGATAAATTTAAAGCTTCTCCTTGCTGTCGTTCGGTTGGAATGATTCCGTTTTTTCGTTCGGATGAAGGTTTTGGGATACGATTACGGTTGGATTGTTAATCTAACTGCCCACTCCAATAATTTAAAGTTTCTCCTTGCTATCGTTCATGTTGCACGTTTGAGTCCCAATACCAGTTGCGACGTACCCCAAATCTTTGGGCAGCAGCATGTTGCTCAGACTCAGACTCTGTGAAGCCGCAAGCAATGAGAACTGCGTCGCCGTCGAGATACTTGGAGTCCAAGAACACCTGAAAGCAATCATTCCGAAAAACATGGTAGCATGTGACGACAGCGTTTTAGGCTTGCAGGAGAAAAATTCTTCTCCTGTAACCGGAGAAATATAAAACCCTTAATTTTATGAAGTATACTTTTGATAATACAATTTTAATACTGTTGATGTTGTACGGAAAACAATGATGTGAAAAACTTAAATAATGACTAATATAATTACAAAAATTTTATAAATTTTTAATTTACACATTTTAAACTTAAGATTAATAAGGTTTAATTATATGGTCATTACTTGATTTTGTTGTGTCGGCATTTTCCGTTAGTAACATTAACAGTGGTGGAATTATAGGACAAAAAATATATACTTTATAAAATCAAAGGACCAAAAATATATCTCATGGTTTAAATATAAAGAGCAAAAAGTATACTTTAGCTTATTTTTAACATTACAATATACATTACATTTATACACACACAAAATATTTTAAAAGCAGAGAGAGGGCCAATTGACGGTAAATCTGCATTAATTCTCCAATGATCCCTTCAATATATATATATAGAGGGTTGTAGAAATTTTTTTTTTTGCAGCACTCACATAAAAATCAGTGGGTCCCACTAATATTTTTTCTCTCATCTCTCTACAATGGGACCTACTCACTTTTATGTGGGTGCTGCAAAAAAAAAAGTTTCTATAGCAACTGCAAAAACATTAAACCTATATATATATATATATATATTCTTAAAATGTTGTGTCTACACCAGCAGCATAGGCACAAGTGTGGCTCCGCCGCTGCATCCAATCAATCACAATACTACTTTAACCCCTCTTTCCTCTTCTCAATCAACGACCTAGATGGGTTGACGAGGAAAATGAGAAAAAAGATTATCGAGAAGATCCTCTCCCCACTCAAAAGTAATTTTTTCCTACAAGTTTTCCCTTCAAGTATTTTTCATAAGTCTTTATTTATATATATTTTAAATTACCCCCCCCCCGGGGGGGGTGTTAATTAGAAATATAATGTAAATTTCAAGTAGTTGCTGGTCTTTACACCTCAAAAAAGGAAATATAATATAAGGAGTATAATAAATACCCCTTCTTGTCTACAATATAAATTTCTTGTAAAATTATTTTTTTTATATCTACAATATAAGTCATTTACAGATTAATATAAATTTTGTCCACATAATTAATATTTAAATATGATTTCTTATATTTTATGTATCATTCAAAATCTCATTTAATATGGGAAAAGTTGAAACAAATTTTTTTGCTTTTTCAATTTGAAGTAGATTTAATGAGTTAATGATAACTTTTTTTATTCTAATGAATTAGTTTGGAAGACTTATATAGGATCCAAACAAAAGAAAGTAGAAACCATAGTAGTAAATCAAAAGTTAAAAAGTTGATTGGGAGGACCTAGAGGTAGAACTATCACTTCATTTATTTTTTGGCAGGAACCATGATCACTTGATTTTCATATAACAAAGTTCAAAATATCCACACATCTGAAAACAATCACATTACTTTGGGTTGGAAACATCGAAATCTACATAGCCGTTTTAGCAGATTGAGGAATTACTATAGGACTCCTCACTTTGTGCTTGCCATCAGTCCATATCAACTCTCCAAACAAAGGCTCTGAAGTTTTGGCTAAACGTGTTGCCTGGAAGATAACCATATAGCTCTTCTTTTGGTTTGTCCTCTTAAAGGTCAAAGTTGTTGGAATAACAAAACCTTAACTCCTTTTGGGGCTTTGACATCTACAGTATATGTGTTTGGAGGCCCAACATTTGTTACTATACGACTAACATTTATAGGTTTCACGCCTAGGAAAGGCACAGTGATAGAAGGGTAGTTGAAATCTTCGAGCCTGTAAGACCTTGGACATTTGTATGGCTTGTTAAAATTAATGGATTCGATTATTCTTTCCTCGTAGGCAGACGCACATAACAAGTTGAGGTAATCAGAAGCCTTCAGATCATAAACAAGTCCAGGGTCCATTGCATGGTTAGGTTTAATGTGTCCTGAACCATAATGAAATGGGGTTGCTACCGCATCATCTTGTTCATCTACAATTGGCTTATTGGTGTTATCCAGTGTGGTTGCTGGATGGGCAAAGATTTTTGAAATGCTTTAGTTAGTAATTAATTAACAAAAGAAGGAAACTATAAACATGAGAATAACACGTGATTTATGTCATACCAGTGGTCATAATCGCTGATTTGATCGCAGCTGGACTCCATTTAGGATGTCGAGTTTTGAGGAGACCTGCGACGCCGGCAACATGAGGACATGCCATGGAGGTTCCTGATAGAATATTATAGTCAAAGCGACCTACATCTAAATCTAGGTTGGTAGGACTTGCTCCTGATGAATAAGCAGCAATTATATCCTGTCCTGGTGCAGTTAGGTCAGGCTAAAATAACAACACAAATAAATTGTTAGGAATCACAAAACTCATGAATCATGTAGTTGATTGAGTTACTACCTCCAGTAATTAATATAAGACATATTTGGGGAGTTGATCTTAGTCTTAAATATAAGACATGTTTTTCAAGTGTTATTTTATTTTATAATTTAGCCTTATTAATATTCCCTCAACAATAATCAAGGTGGAGAGAGAACGGAGAAAATAGGAAATAGAACTAGGGTATTTTAGAAAATAAATATCATATTAATTAACTAAACCAATTTCCTTAATCTAATTAAATTAGGTAAATATGTTTTATATTAAGGACACAAGGGAGGAGGTAATTTGAGAAAGGACAACCTTGAGGATTGATGGAAGAATCAGGTTAGGTCCCCTGGATGAAAATGCAGAAACTTTTGGAGCTGGCCTTGTTGGGGCAAATGTTTTTGCGTTATTCAAGAATGCAGCAAGGTTCCTGCAATGCGTGTATAAATATAGCCCTGTTGCCACAGATAATTTCAAAAAGATTGGTGCATGAGAGAGTTGGATAATAATTACTTGACATTGAAAGGATTTTTGTCCTCCTGGGATATATTATTTGACGTGTTATCATGCGTATATGTTGGAACATTGGAAGTATCTATAACTTGAGCATCAGTTGTGGCTGTGTTCAAGTCCTCATCATTTTGCAAAATCATTTTCAAAGCGCCTGCACGTTTTGCTTCTTGTCCCTTATCCACAGGCCTTAGGTTTCTTCCTCTTCGGCATACCAGAATACTGCCTCTTACTTTGTTGGGATCAAGTGTCCCTGGCTTGCAATGGTCACTGTGATAGGAGAGAAAATGTTTGTGTTCATACTGAGTTTATAAATATTTGATAGATTACCACTAAAAAAAAAGGCGAATCAGGAATGGGGAATTTTGTTCTTACGCATCATCAAATGTCACATTGGGAAGCTTTGCATTACCAGCAATCAGCAGAGGAACTAACTGTCGAGATGTTGAGTTTGTGGCAAGACTTGTCCCCTGATTGTCCAAGTAATTAGAAATAATCAATAAAAATCATATGACCTTGGTATTGTTGTGTTGCTGAGAATTGAGTTGAACTGTTAGTAAGCTGTGTGTGTTTCGATTTTTTTAATCGGCACATATATCCTCCTACTGAATAAATCAAGTTTTTACATGCTTTGTTTGGCAGAAAGAACTAATCCTGATATGAGTTTTTCAAAAAGTCTATACTTTGAAAATAAATTATTTTTATGCGTATAAAATCTAAAATAAAAATAATCATTCAGCCACTATTTTTTAAAAAAATATTTTTTATTTTAACAAATCGTCATTAAAAAGAAATAATCTAGACCATCAAGATTTAGTAGTGCTTAGCAGGGAAATTGGACAATAAATGTATTACCTTCATGAGTTGGCCATTGCTGAGAGTAATATTATTACTGAACTCTCTGTCTATGGAGCTAGAAGCAATAGTGAAGATCCAAGGTGCCACATTTGACACAGTCTGAAGCTCAGGTCCATCATTACCAGCAGAGGCAACAACTAATACACCTCTTGAAACTGCATGAAACGACCCAATAGAGATCCCATTGGTCAACATGTAGTTGACATTCGGGACGGTGCTCCGGCCGATGGAAACAAAGAGCACATCGACACCATCATCGATAGCTTGATCAAAAGCTCTAAGCAAGTCCTCATCAGTGCAGTCTTCAGAATTATCATGACCCCAACATACTTTGTATACTGCAAGACGAGCTCTTGGAGATCCTCCTTTCGCCGTGCCATTGCCATTTCGGAGAACGCTCACCGCTCGCACAAAGTCGCCGCCAGCGATTGACAGAGTATGGGTTCCATGGCCCGCGGTGTCACGAGCACTAATTCGAGTAGATTGGGTAAGGGATCCATGTTTTGTCTCGTAGCCTCTAAAGAAGGTTCTAGCTCCTATTATCTTCCTGTTTCATGTTCTTAGCACATGAGCATGTATATGGATATAGATTTTCTTCCCATCAAATTTCGAAAAATATATATATATATATAAAAAATTAATTCTCAAATAAAATTCTTATAGTTTCCCTCAATTTTGAATCACATCCCTGTAATTAATTTTGTTTGAATGAGCCCTTATTGTTTTTATTTAAAACTGTTATAAAATTTGAGCATTTCTATAAAAATACATAAAGGATTTCTAAATTACACTTTTAGCCCTTTAAGTGCAGATAAGGTTCCATTTTAGTCTTTTAACTTTAAAAAGTGTGTTTTTAGAAGTTATAACTATTAACTTAACTGATGGAAAATGATGAATCGACAAATTTAAAATACTTGACATGTCCAAATTTTAATTCTTTAATATAATTACTTTTATATGTTAATTCTAATTTAAAATCAATCTTCCGGAAAACAAGGCATTTAAATTTGCTGACTCGGCATTTTCTGTCGTGAAGCTAATTAACAGTGTTAATTTAAAATGACTAAAAATACACTTTAAAAATTTGAAGGACTAAAATGGAACTTCGTCTAAATTTAAAGGACAAAAAATGTTATGTAGCCTAAATAAAATGAAATGAAGGAAATTTCATAAAACTACATAAATTAAAAATAGCGGTTTTTACACTCATGAATCAAAGGCATAGAGCAGATAAAACTATAAAAGGTCCAATTCAAAACTAAATATTTATAATGATCTGATTCAAAATTAATTTTGTTTTTGTAACATTGAAGTAAAATTAATATTATTTAAAAATAATATTAGAAATTTGGGAAAATGACACCAAGGTCCGAAATCCCAATAAATGAAAATAAGATCGTGAAAAGTCTCATAACTTGTCAATAGTTGCTCTTCTACTTATCATTACAAATTATGGGACTATTGTGGCATTATTTTTCTTAATTGGGACTTGGTGTCATTTTCCCTAGAAATTTTAGTATGTGTACTTAATTAAAATAAATAACAATAGCGAAAATATAGTAATCATGATAGGTAGCAATAGTTGAGTGTCATGTAAAATAGTTATATTGAAAAACATAACATCAATTAGGATGGACAGACAAATAGACAGAAAGACAGACATGCATGCATGCATACATACATACATAAATACATACATACATTTACATACATACATACATAAGGAAGAGAGTCATAGTAGTTAATATGACATATTTTTTAAGACACCCTAATCATCTTCTTTAATTTCATCTATATCTCTTTTACTTTATTATGGTTGAGGGGTATCAATGGAGATAAACTGAGGAAAAAATTGACAAATATGATAAATATGTCTTATATTTAGGACAAAGATTAATTTCACAATTAAGTCATACGTTAAGGACTAGAGGAAGTATAATCAAAGATGAAATGGGGGCGGATCTAGTCACTCTAAAGTGTCAAACGCCATATGGTTTTGGGGCAAAATTGAAAATTTAATAAAACATGGGGGATAATTTTAACATTTTCTACCCCAAAAAAAAAATATAAAGAAATGTATAAAAAATATAATGGAAAACAAACTTTTAGGATAAGCGGAGCTTTATGGGATCTTTTTGTCCTTATGAGCCCCATCTTGTCCTTATGAGCCCCATTTCTTCAAAGGATGGTCATGTAGAGCCGTGGCAAGCCTATCTAAATTGTACTGTATAATGCTTTCCAATTTAAGATATGTTTTAACCATTTTGATGTTCTATTTGTACTATTTTTGCTTTAGTTAATATTTATTTAAATTTCTTTAATCCTTAGTAAATTATATGATCAAATACGATGCAAAATATCAAAATATTTATGTGATTGTGGATATTTTTCTCTAGCTATATGGATAGTTTCTATTAGAGTTCATGATAATGGTTTTATTTTATTTTATTTTCATTATTTGGACTTAGTTTGACACTTTAAATATTTATTATTTGAACAAAAAAATTAAGATTTATTTTATTTTATTTTTTGTCTATTTAAAAATAAACAAAAAATAGAAAATTTTAAAAGGCAAACTGAAACCTGAGCCCGCAAGATCGATGGTTTCAACTTTAGGGCTACTTTTTGATAAACTGGCTTTTCAGGCTTGAGCCCATTAAGAACTTACCCATTTCCCACCTCGTTATATGTGATGAACCAAAAATAAGTTAGATAACTCATTTGTATGTATTAAAATATTATAGTTGAGCTAATTATTTCTAATAAATGTGTCAATTTTTCTATAAAAAAAAAAAAAAAAAAAAAAAAAAAAAAAAAAAAAAAAAAAAAAAAAAAACTATCTAATCATGTGCATTGAAATTACCCTAATGCATGTTAAAAAAAGGGGAAAATTCATTAATTGATCCTTATAACTGAGTCTTCAACTCAGTCTCTATATTTTAAAAACGTATAACTTAGTTCTTGTAAAAATATAAGCAGCTTTTTCTCAATTTATCTTGTAACTAAGTGTCAAAACAGAATGACTGAAACCCATTACGTTGATCATCTTCTTCTCCCCACCTCTACTGAGGACTTAATCAAATTGCGATCAAATAGAGATTCAGGAATCGACCATGTGGAAGCTGAAGGAGAAGGAGATAGCGACGATAGTGAAGGAGACGGATTATAGGGATTCTCACAAGATGAGCACAATGTGCCCTAGATATGCTCCTTAAGCTGGACTTGACAATGCGTGCACTAGACTTCCGCCGCCGTCTCCTTCTCCGCCGACTTCCACATGGTCGATTCCTGAATTTCCCTCCTGCTCTATTTGACTGCCCTCTTTGTCGCATCCGTCGTTCTCTCTTCACTCCCCACCACCTCCTCCACGCACCTCCTTATCTCATCCTCTCTCATTATTTCAGCGTCGTCCTCCACAGTACAGGTGGGGAGAAGAAGATGATGAACAGAGTGTGCCGTAATGGGTTTACTTGGGTGATATGGGAGTAATGTGACATGGCTTTTTAATTCTGTTTGGCAATGACATGGTTTCTTGTTTGCTCCTTAGTTACAAAATAAATTGGGTCAAGGACTGAGTTGCTTATATTTTAACTACAAGTACTGAGTTCTAAGTTTTTCAAGTGCAATGACTGAGTTGAAGACTTAATCAAATTATAAGGATCAATTAATTTTCCCAAAAAAGGAATTAACCTTATGGAAAGTTGGAAGCCCTGTCAATATGTGCACTTAATAAGGATATTTTAAGAAAAAAGTATAAATTTTGGAGGGAAAATCAATTAGTATATTGTATTTAGAACTATAAATCCCTTATCTAACTCATATATAAAATCAGAAAAAGAGAGAGAGAGAGAGTATTTCTTATAATAAAATGATCAAACCTGTTACAGAGAGTTTTCTTAGAAGAGGCAGACAAACTGAACAGCTCACATTTTGATCCGCCACGCCACTTCTTTTTTGATATGGGGCCATATCCATGGTCTTGGAAGCTTTTGGATTCTGGCCAAACACCTATTCAACAAAACATCGCTTCCCTTAATCAGAATATCAAGCAATAAAATGTACTTGTTACTTAAAAATTATAATAATTTGACTAATAATATTGTTGAAAACACTTCTTACATCTAACTTGTTAATTAAATGAAACAACATAATTTTTGTCTTCTAAATTTAATATAAACTATTTAACAAGGTGTGGGTGTGCGTGTGTGTGTGTGTTTTGTTGTTGATATTATTCCACCGGATTCAATCTAAATTAGTCGGTGCCTACTGCAATGTTTAAAAATTACTTTTTCTAGTTCTAAATGTAATAATTTATTGAAACTTTTGGTTTGATTCTTGATAGAAGATCCTTCAATCAAAATTTGGTTTTTTTTTAATAATACACTTATTTAATTAATGTACCATTTTTTTTATTGAAAATGAAATTATAATTAATTAGAGTGAATTTAATGGAAGGGATAATTAAAAAAACTATCAAAGTATTGACTCATTAATTGCAAGTAACAATTAACCTTACTTCTTTTCTTAATTTTGGTGAATTATGTAAAAAAACTCATACTCCCCTCATGTCCTTATTATCTTGTCTTTTTTTGCCTGCACTTCATGTCCCAATTATAAGTCACCTCTAACCACATTATTGTTATTCAAAACGGGTAATTAACTTATTAACTTTGTCTACAAAATTATTAATTTCTTTTTTAAATTTTATCCCTATTTAACTGTATGGAGAAATATTGAATTAGACTTCAAGTTTCATCCCAATAAATTGAGTGGGGGTAATTTTTAGAAAACAAAATAAGTAATAACTCAAAAAGTAACTTACATTTGTTCTATAAAAGGTGATCTGTACTTTCTCTCTCCATTTCCCTAATACCAAACAGCAATGACTCTTCTCCTAATAAATTATACTACCTCATGTCATGTCTTAAATATAAGGGTTATATAAGCAACTTACTTTAATATTAAATATACCTTAATCCACTAATCTGCTTCCCAACATTATGGTATTTGCACAAAGTATTCCTATTGATCAAACTACCATCTATGTGATTAAATATAGTATTTTAGGAAAATCAATATATATTAATTATGAAATAATTAATTTAACTAATTTCTTATATATCTACAAGTTTGTTATTTAACTCTTATAGTAGGGACCAAATGAGAGAGTATATTTATGCTCATCATTTTGATAAGTATAATGTGCTCATCATCAATTTTCGACTATCTATATTGATTTTGGATTCCATATTCAATCTAATTTAATTTTTATATTTTTATAAATGTTAAATTTAAAATAATGATAATTTTAAAACTATTCCTTCTCAAAAAATTTATCATTTAATCGTAGATTAAAATCTTAAATTTAAAGAGTTCATATTATATTTGAATGGCTAGATGGCCTAGATTTCAGCAATAAGCACTTGTGCTCATCATTGTAACGAGCACTGAACAGAACCTAGGATTATAGTGAGTAATGGAGATAATATTAAAAGAAAAATTAACAACTCACTAATAAGTAATTTATATTCATCGTTTGAAAATGCAAACATGTATTCATCATTTAGAAGCAATTACCGGTGTCAATGCTGCCGATGATGACATTTTGACCAAAATGTCCCTTAACCCAAGCAGAGTCTAATCTCACTCTTCCATTATTTCTCTCTTGTCCAAGAAAGCGCCATGACCTTGTTGTATGCAGCTTATGTGATTGGCTCAAGAACACTGTCACCACTTTTGGATTTTCTGCATCATCATTTTGCCAACCATCCACTTTTTTTCAATCACTATCAATAATATTACCGATATGTACTAATATATATATAGACAACTCAATAAATTACATGTGGGTGTGTGTGGTGTTTTTGTTTTGTTGTTTGTGTGTGTGTGTGTTTTTTTTGGTTTTGACAAGGACCATCCGCTGCACCCATGGAGGTGAGTTTTGGCCTAAGCCAAAACTTTTTTAAAAAAAAGGCCAACAGGGGGGGGGGATATAATATAATTAAAAAAAAAATGGCAAATGGTAATGATGAGTTCATAAAAAATAAAAAATAATAATAATAAAAAATCATACTTTTCAGCTTTTGTGCTTCTTCGTCTTCAAGTAATGCTGCAAAGCCATTGATGTGTTTGTTGTAAGAATAAAAGATAGCTTCTCTCGCCTTCTCATGGCTGCCACACACACACACACAAAATCAACAATAATTAATGAAGCCAATATTGAGATTAAATTCAACAAATTAAATAATAGTACCTTCCCATAACAGAAGCGAACAAATCGTGATGAGAGTTTGTAGCGGAGTCCATATCGGCACAAGAAGGTCGTCGGCCATGAGAATGTGACCCCAGGTATACAACATAAGACTGCAAGTAGTGGTGAAATTAATGAAGGTAGTTGACAACCAGAGATGACGATGAGAAGAACGTTAATTAGAAACCAGATTGATAAAGCTTTTACACACACACACACTTGCCTTTTTAATGGCATATGCAGGTTGCTGAAGCTGTATGAGGGAGGAGCAAAGCAAAAGAGATAAGAGAAGAAGCTGAAACATTGTTGAGAGTACAGGGATGAGCCAGAATGGCGAGTCCTTATATAAAGGATTAAGGTGTAAAATTAAAATACGGTCAGAGGAGTGTCCCAGCAACAAGTGCTTTTTTAAAGTGCAAAAAGGACTAGTGGTTTCAATTTAGGTGCAAAAATATCATTTGACTGTTAAATTTGACTTTTTTTTTTTTTTTTTTTGACGATGACGCGTGGCTTCTAAATGTGCAAAAATACACATATGTTTTGTCCAAAATGGCATCCAACACCAAGTGAATTTTTTAGGTGTAAAAATATTTTTTGACCATTAGTTTGACTTTTTTTGCTAGTTGGACAATGTCGTAGCTTTCTTTTGTTTCTTTTCTTTGATTGATTTTTTTATTAGTAACAATATTTATTATTATAATAATATAATTATATAATTATTATTTTATTTTATTTTTCATTTTTGAAATATTGAAAAGGAAATATAAATATTGATATCTAATTTATTTATATTTCATTTTTATTTATATTTTATATTTTAAATATATTTCTATATATAATTTAATAAATTTAGAAATATATTTATAAAATATATTTCTAATTTATAAAATTTAAAATTGAAAGATGAAAAATAGATAATAAGAATATTTCAAAATCAAGCACAAGCAAAGAAAACAAAGAAAATAAAATAATAAAAAATATGATTTTTTATTCTTCACGTCCCAGATTACGTTGTGGATTGTTAGGTAGGAATCCGAAGATGAAAAGAGAAATAAAGAATATCACTACCGTGTAAACAAAAAGTACATATAAGAGGATTCACACTCTAAAACTTATCTGATCTTATAAATCAAGATTATTAAAATGTTTGAATCTTTGAATAAATTATGATTTTTTTATAAATCAAGATTATTAAAATGTTGAATCTTTGAATAAATTATGATTTTTTTTTTAGGATAGTATCAGTATTCAAATAAGGATCAGCAGCTTGCCAAACAAAAACTAAGGGAAAAAAAGAATACAAGTATTACTGGCATAATATCTACAATTGGGTTCAAAAAAGCATAGGCTTCAGGTAATTTCATGAAGAAAAAACTACTTGAATAAAGAGCTTGAGTTGATACAAATACAGACTAAACTAAAGATATTAAGCATAACAAACATTTTGTTCTTTAAGATAATTTTCTTTTTTTTTTTGTGAATTCAATTTTTTTAAAAAAATCAAATTAAGTTAATATTGTTACCTATTAAGATTTAGTTTATATTATTATTATTAATAAAATAAAAAATAATGAATTTTATTATTTAATTAATATTTAAATTTTTATTTAATTAATATTAATAAGTTAATAAGAAATAATAATAAAAAAAGGGTTAAAGGTTTTATTTCTGCGATGAACTATTGGTCAGGGAAGCGTAACACAATAAACTTTTAACTGGGCCAAATCTAAACAACTATTAAAAACATAAAGTTGGCACAAATCTGTTAATTTGATGTTAACCTCCGTTAGTTCACTTTGACTAGAATTATTGGGTGTACACGTGGAAGGCCATTTTATATCCCCATTCCACCTTCCCCTTCCCTCGTTCCCTTCTCCCTCTCTCTCTCTCTCTCTGGCTCACCTTCCAACCATGCCCAGGAACTCTCCCTAAAACACCACTGTGAATTTCATATCCTGCTTCATTAAAGTATGCACGTTTGGGATAACTCTAACATCCCTCTTCATATCTTTCTCGCTTTCCTCATCTAACCGAAAGGCCTCTCTGTAAATTTCATATCCTGCTTCAATCCCTCGACATTGGCAAACACAGTAAATCAGAGAATTCAAGGTACTGACATTCAGGTTAATCCCACGGGACTGTAACAATCTCATGATTTCAATTGAAGGGTCAACTCTTTTTGATCCCAAACAAGCTTTGATCAACAAATCAAACACAAATGGAGCAGAACCACAATCTTTATAAGTCTTCACAAGATTCTCGAATACCTTTAATGGTGCTGACCTGGGATTATTTTCATCATCGTCCTCCTGCAATTCCAACGCTCGAATAGCCATCCGAATGACGTCCTGAGCATGCAACTTCAGACGGCCACGAGCAAGAATGTGGATGATTGTGGAATAAGACGCGAGGTTGTGTTTGCAGAGGGATCTGCTAAAGGTGAAGAACTGGAATGCGAGATGGGGTCTGTTCCTAAGGTGGAGGGTGATTTGAGAAAAATCGTCAGGATCGAAGCCATCGGGGCAGAGAGAACGGAGGTAGCTCCAGCGAGACTTGGAACGATGGTGGTTGAGGATAGATCTCTGGTTCTCACCGGATGTGGACTCGCCGTTGTGATCCACCGGCGACGGAGCCATATAAAATTAGCTAGAAAACACCGAGAAATACAACCCTGAGATGAGGTTAACTCGTATAATTTACCTGAAAGTGGTGTTTTAGGGAGAGTTCATGATGGGCATCGTTGGAAGGTGAGCCAGAGAGAGAGAGAGAGAGAGAAGGGAACGAGGGAAGGGGAAGGTGGAATGGGGATATAAAATGGCCTTCCACGTGTACACCCAATAATTCCAGTCAAAGTGAACTAACGGAGGTTAATATCAAATTAACAGATTTGTGCCAACTTTATGTTTTTAGTAGTTTTTTGGTATTTAAGATCCAGTTGAAAGTTTATTGTGTTGGCTGCTCCTGGACCAATAGTTCATTGGTAAAATTGCACCTTAACCCAAAAAAAAATAGTGTTGGGCGCTCTTTTGGCCAAATCATATGTGTATTTTTATACTTTGAAAGCCATGTCATCGTCTAGTCAACAAAGAATGTTCTGAACCCGGACAGGACAGGTAGGTTAGAATCGGAAACTCTTTGAACCGGCCAGAAGCCGGTCCGAATTAAGTGTAAATCCGGGTTTCCGAGTTGACCCGGGTCAACTCGGCTAACTCGGCCTAAACCCGAGTTGACCGAGTCACAATCTTTTTCTTTTTTAAACGTCGACGAAAGAAAAGAGGGCGGGTGTCGAGTTTAGGGAGAGAGATGGAGAGAGAATAGACAGCAAATGTCGACGGAGGTGTAGATCCATCCATGGCGGCGAGTTTCGTCGACGACGGTGCTTCAAATCCGCTGAAAAAGGTGAAAAACATGAGCAGATCAAAGATTTATTTGGGTTTCGTCAATTTGTAGAAGAAATCTTTTACTGGTGGTGTAAGGATTTGTTTGGGTTGCCATTTTCACCTTTTAGCAGATCCAAGAAGAAGAAGAGGATCAAGCATTTGGTACTACTTGTTTGAGTTACGGTGGAGGAAGGAAGGACCGACGGCAGGGGGAGAGACAGAGCGTGAAGAAGGCGAAATGAAGCTTTGGAGAAATATGGATTCAAAATGTGATTAGACTATTGGAGAGAGATATTGACTATTGAGGTGGTTTGGCTATGAGTGATGCAGACTTTGCCTTCGGTGGCGTTCATCTATTAATGAGACGTGATGGTGCTGTACAATTACTTAATTGATACCCTTTCCATTCCTTGTGAATTGTGATCATAAACCTATGACCGTGAAGGCTCTGAGCAAAAAACAAAACAAAAACAAAAAAACAACCTATGAAGGCGTGAACGTGAACAAGGTAAACTCAATAAAAAGAGATGTTTGGCAAGCTAAAAAGAACTATGATCTCTTTTTTTAAAAAAAAAAAAAAATTAATATAATTTTAAACATCCTCCTAAGTTTATATAAAATATTTTTTATTAAAATCTAAGTATTTTACTTATTTTTACTTATTTTAATGAAATTATATTTTTTAATTAATACTGATCGACCCACCCTTTGACTTGATCGACTAACCGACCTTTGACCCAAGACTTAACCTGGTTGATGGCCGGTCCGGTTTTCAAACCTTGGTCAACAGTCAAAGTTAAACTTAATGGTCAAACGGTATTTTTACACCTAATTTATAATCACATAGTTACTTTTGCACCTCAAAAAAACACTTACTACTGGGCTCTTCTAACTAAAACACACATATATTTTTATACCTTAACCCTTATATAAATCCCAATAATTATTAGATCATAGTGGAATCATAGATTATTGTCAGGATGAGTGCATCATATTCATAATATTTAATAGGGTTATTAGAATGTTTGAAACTTATAATTTACGCTCATTAGTTTTGTTTCCTATAACTATATTAAACTATAAGTTTTTGTCCCACTGTGAGTAGAACAGTCCAAATTTTTATTGAAATATGGTAACTAATTAACATTTAGAAAGAAATAAACTTTCAATTTTTTCCATATTTAATATGACTGATGAGTGAGAATTGAGAGGTTTAAAAATAATATTTCCTTTTCAACGTACACGAGATGGCTTTTCCAAACAAATTTGGTTCCGAAATAAATGATGTCTTTCAACACTATATTTTCCAAACACAACTTATTCAAATGCCTTGCATTTGTCCAACCACCATATACTGCTTTAGCACGATATTCAAAACAAACACAATGTATTTCCAAATATGTCATGTCAACGTCCATATCATCAGTGTTAAGAGTCTTCACAGAGAGTGTGACTTTTGCACCTATTTTATAATCATATGTGTATTTTTGTACTTTAAAAAATATTTGGTGTTGAGTACTCTTGAGGCAAAACACATATACATTTTTATACATTTACCCTTATCCAAATACAATAGCATGTTTCCAAGGATGGACACAAGGGGGGCCTAGGGGTCCCCCCAATTTTTTTATTTAAAAAATATATATATTATAAGCTACTTAAAATATGTAAGGTTCTGTGTTTGATGTTCCACCAGATTATACATGAGTTTCTGGCTAGGGATGTAATGGGTGTCTCATACCCACGAACCATTCTGATTTAGTAATGACGATGGGCTTTGGCCCCGATTGTTTACCAATATATATATATATATATATATATGTGTGTGTGTGTAATGTTTGCAAGGTTTGAAATATTAGGAGGTGTTTGTAAGCTGTGATCGAGAGATATTTGGAAAGGTGTCTTTGACCAAAAAGAAAAGAAAAGAGAGAGAGAGATATTAGGAAAGGTGTGAGATATTACGGTTACGTTTGCTGTCAAATATTATAAGCTACTTACGATTACGTTTGCTGTCAAATATTTTAAGAAAAAGGTGTGAGATATTCTAGTGATTTCATAGAATAGGAAAAATTGCATTTGAAGATGAAGTTAAAACATTTTAAACTTGATATTCTTAAACATCTAGATTTTATTAATTTATCAACTACATTTGAATTATGTCAAGGACTGACAAGAACGGGCAAGTTCACTATTTACCTTCTGATTGATAGAGTGATTAGATTTGTACTCACACTTCTAGTTTCTACAGCAACTATTAAAAGATCTTTCTCTACTATAAAGATAATCAAAAACAAATTTTGAAATAGAATGGAAGATCAATTTCTTAATGATTCTTTGATTACATACATTGAAAAAGAAATTGTTTTGAATTTTAAGCACAGATTCAATTATAGATGAGTTTAACAACATCAAAATACGTAGAGCAAGAGTCACATGAAATAAATTTAATTTCTGTAATTTATTTTTTTCAATTTTTTATATATTAGGTCTTTATCATATCTTAAGTATTTTTATTTATGATGTAGCATTTTTTATTTTCGTCTCCCGTAAGTAAAATTCTTGGGTCCGTTGCTGCATGTTTCCAAACACATAAGGTTTTAAATTCAGTTTTATGCATATTCAATAACATTTATTCTTATGTTGATCCTTATTTTAATAAATAACTCCTCATGATACTAACACCCCGGCCAAAAGCATAATATATAGCTCCCTTATTAGTCCACAACCACTGATCCTAAGTGGTGAGATACCGTATGATATACACATGGATCCTCAAAATATCTTTCAACAGTCCACACACGATTATGATTATTGTGTAATAAAAGAATTATTTCATAATTCAAAATACCAATCCGATATATAAACTGTCTTTTAAGAAAATAAACTCAAAACAAATCGTTAATGCTTAATAATGGGAGAAAAAAATCCAACTTGGTGGATTGATTCAAAACTCCTGACCAAATTGGCCAAGGGATTGATTCACTAATTCACTTATCTGGCCGGCTAAATTGGAGTAGATTTTAGGGGAAAAGACATTTAAAAAAAAAAAAAAAAAAAAAAAACCTTTGAAATGGAAAAATTCTAAATTAAGTATTTCCTTAAAAAAAATAAATTGTGGGTTACTTATTAAATTTCATCACTCTCTTATCAACTCTTGATAATAAACTTAATTTGGGATTTTGCAATTTCAAAGTTCTTTTTCTATCTTTTTTCCTAGATTTTAATACCATGGAATAAATAAATAAATATATATATTAAGGGTGGATGTATGGTGGGTTAATTCTTATAAATCTCAAAATATTTACATTTACTCGTAAATTTTCATTCCTCGTCGTCGCTAAAAGCTTTTACTATGCAGCTCACATTGATCAAGATGCTATCAAGTTTCACATCTGGATCAACTGGTTGGAGTTGTTCCAACTTAATCAAAAGGTCTTGAGTTTGAATTCTGAGAATGCAACAGTATTTAGTGAGAGAGCTTTCCGTCATTGTGGTCCAACCTAGCTCGATCTGTATTAGTCTTAGACCCCGATAAATCCCCTAAATTAAAAAGAGATAGGTCCAAGTACTGGATGCTCATACAGAAACAAAAAGTGCTATCAAGATTTTAACAATCAACCAAGCACTCAGTAGTGCAGTGGTATGACGCTGGTCTATCCAGCCTTTGTATTAGAGTTCAACCCTGCTCGAAACCATTAGGTCCCTAATTCCAAAAAAAAAAAAAAAAAGATTTTAACAATCAGAATTAGGATTTTATTTATCTTTCAATATTTGCAGTATCTATATTCATTCTCTCTCTTCCCTCCAATCTATCCTTCACTCTCTCCTTTTCACCCAATAAGTCGAGTAGGATATTTTCTCATCATTAGAAATGTACATTATATTAATCCCTCTATATATGACTTGTAATTTTACGGGCATCTTCTGAAAAAGGAAAACAACATAAAATTCCTTCGGGAATTAATCATTATCATCATTCCAAAACAACATGAAACTTCAACTTTATAGCTACATATTTATGGAGTTAATGGCAGAACTAGGATTTTTTTGTTTATGTCCTGTATAATTAGTGGAGGGGATTCGGGTATCCGATTTTTTTAAGGAAAATTTTAAATACATTAAAAAATAAAAGAACATAAACAAGAAAAGAAAAGAAAACTTTAACTTGATTCTTGATTCCTTAAAAATCTTGCATTATATTTTCATCATTAGTCTTATCAAACATATCACATTCAACATAAATTAGCATATATAAGTTAAACCAATCAGCACTTATCCGATTGTGCAACATATCTTTAATAAAAGTCATAACAGAAAAAACCCGCTCAACACTAACATTAGTTATTATTGCCATGATTTATATATATTGAATTTCCAATCGCTAAATTGCATGCCGTCCCTTATGTCTCTTTTCCCTTTTTAACTTTTTTGACAGTCACATGCACCAAATTACCCAACAAAGCCAATTCTTTAATGGGGTTTCAAATGGTCAAGAATTCAGATCATGTTTTGATTAATGGGCTCCCAGTGGCGTAAGACACACTTCGCAAAGAAAAGAAAGCTAAGAAAGAAAAGAAACTGACATAAAAGTCCCGTCGTCTCCGAAAAAAGGGAAATCCAAAGTGACCTTATTTTTTAGATTCTATTTTCTTATTTTGTATCTACACCTGCAGACAGATGCAACAGTGTGGCTTCGCCATTGCACTAATTTTGCAATTAAAGAGACAACAGAAATTTAATCAAATTCATTAAGGATTACAATATTCTAAAATAGACCCGTAATTTTACTGAAATGAAGTGGATTGTTTATTATCCCATTTGGGATAGTGGTGGTAGATGTAACTTTTGTTTTTTATGGACTTTTTCTGATGTGATTTATGTTTGGGATAGCGGTGACAGAAGTGGTCTCAGACCTTTAAGCTTGGTTAGGTGGCTTCACAAAAAGGCAGTTTCAGACTTTGAAACCCATCAAGTAATGAAGCTATCCATCCACCCAATTATCAAGCTTCTACTTATGATGGGCTTCTAATGAACTTTTTTTAGCTTCTAAAACTATGTCAAACAAGCACTATGGAAATGTAGAATCCAAGCCAAAAGCCCTCATAAGTCAACTTAATTATTAAGCTCAATTAATCATCCCATAAGTCCAAAGGAAGTTGGCATAGATGGTAAGGGATTTGGTCAAGTTCCAAAGGGATGTGTGTTCGATCCCCACTGTCGTCGTTAGGACTCCTTTGGTAGGCAATCTCGTAAGTCCTTATTAAGTGTTCAAAGAGTTCGGGGCCGTGCCCTGACCTTGGTGGGGGACTGATGCCGAACCCCTCCAAAACTTTTTTTTATCAAAAAAAAAAATCATCCTATATAAGGTTGTCAAACTCACGGTTTAAGTAAACTCGTGACAAAGTGACGTAAACTCGTATCGTGAACTCCTCAATCGTAAACTCGTAAGAGTTTACTTTTATTATTAAATAGGTATTACTAGTGTATAATTAAATAATTAAAATATAAAAATGATAACAATTTGATTTAAATATATTTTAAATTCAAATAATTGAAATTAAATCCATCAATATTCATCATTTATCATATTTAATAAAGAAATTTCTAGAAAAGTTCTATATAAAGTTGTTGAATATGATCAAATTAAAAAAATTAACACGGGTTTAAGAGTAAGTTAACACGGTTTTATAATATAGAAACGTAAAAAAGGTAAACTCGGTGCATAAACTCGTGAGTTTAACCGAGTTTACAACTAGCACGAGTTTACCACTGATTCGACTCGTTTTTGTAAGCTAGAAGCGTAAAACCGGTAAACTCGAAGAGTTAACTCGCGAGTTTGACAACAATGATCCTATACGAAGATGATGATTCCGTACAAAAAAGGGACGGACTGTCAATTAATCATCCTATACAAAGATTTAACGTTTCCGTACAAGAGAGGGAAGGACTGTCAATTAATCATCATTTTCAAAGATTAATGATTCCGTACAATTTGTCTCCTCTCACATAATACTCTGGTTCTATTTATAAGTTTATTTTAATAAAAAAATTTAATTCTATTTATAAATTCTTTTTCAGTTAATAAATAAAATTATGATAATTTTGTCTATATTAATTGTAGTATTAAAAATATAGAGAGCATAAAGAGTTGAAAGATACTTATTCATAAATGAGGGCAAAATTGAAAATTTATCTTACAATCATGAGCTAACTATCTCTCTTGATATATGTGATTTAATTAAAAGAGACTTATAAATAAGATCAAAGTGGTAATTCTTTTCTCTCCACATGCAGGTGCGGAACTTCGTTGAGGGGCCCCCAAAAAAAATGTTTTTTTTTTTTAAAAAAAAAAACTGTTATTGTATGTTATTTTATACTGAAAAGTTTTTGGCCCCCCAACTTTTTTTTTCTCTCCCTCCAATTGTCGAGCACCGCTCACAGACTACACATTCTCTCAATCATGCTTTAAAAAATGTTTAGTTTTGTGTTTTTTTTTTAATGTTTTTTAATAGATTGAAAAGTTTTGGCCCCGCAACTTTTTTTTCATTCCCTCCAGTAGATCCGCAGCTGTCCAGCACTCCCACTGACAGACTAGACATTCTTTCAATCTCCTGAAAGCTCAATCACGAGAACCAGAATATCAGAGCGAGCAACGCGCCTAAGAAATTTCCTTCATAACTCATTTATGATTTTTTTTACTCTTACTTACAGCTGGTTACAAGTTACAGATAAGGTTAAACTTATAAGTTTAAGTAAACTCGTGACAATGATGATGTAAATTCGATTCATAAATTTGTAAGAGTTTACTTTTATTATTAAATAAGTATTACTAATATATAATTAAATAATTAAAATATAAAAATGATAACAATTTGATTTAAATGTCTTTTAAATCTAAATAATTAAAATTAAATCTATCAACATTCATTATTTATCATATTTAATAAAGAAAATTCTATAAAATTTCTTTATAAAGCTGTTGAGTATGATCAAATTAAAATAGTTAATACGAGTTTAAGAGTAAGTTAACATGGTTTTGTAAGTTAGAAACGTATAAACGGTAAACTCGGTGTATAAACTCGTAAATTTAATCGAGTTTAAAACTAGCATGAGTTTACTACTGACTCGACTCGTTTTTGTAAGCTAGATGCGTAAAAACGGTAAACTCGGAGAGTCAACTCGCGAGTTTGACAACAATACTTATAGGTAAATTCTCTCATCTTATTTATTTGTTCGATTCAACTCTATATTTTTTGTCCGGTCTTAATTCTTTTCCAATATAAGAAATTTCCTAATCGCCGGTAGATCTTGTTAAAATTGTCGAGTTTGATAAATTATTTTCTTATTTCTTTTGCATTAAATTTGATGCCTTTAGATATTCCAGCAATTATTCTTGACCATTTTTTAAATTAATCAAATCATGTTTGAACAGAAAAAGTTTCTGGCCGGAGAAGAAAATATAAAGGTAAAAAAATTACTACAGTAAAACAACCCCCCCCCCCCCCCCAAAAAAAAAAAAAATAAAATTTAAGAAAGAGGTGAAGATTTCAAGTTAAAATAATTTGAAAATCTGGCAGAAAAATATGTTTTTATTTTACAAAAAGTAACATTTAGAGTTGTAAATACAATTTTTTTTTTTTTTTTTTTTTTTTTCCGCTCAAGAAAGATGTACTCTCCCATGGTTATTACAAGACACTTCTAATGACTCCTCCAGAATCATGAAGTGTTTGATTAAATTATAAAACAGGTTTGAAAAATAAAAAATGTTCTAAATTTATTCATATTTAAAAAAGCTAAATTAGACAAAACCTTCCTAAATATTTGATCAATTATATATAAATTTCATGATTTTTCAAAATTTAAATTTAACTAATTTAACCTTCTATTTAATTTATCATGGACTCTGACTGTAATCTTCATATTTTTGTATAAAAATTATCACGTCATATCAATAGCTTTCTACAAAAATTAATAATTTTATAAAAAGGGGAAATACTCCTTGAGGTTCAAATAACTAATTTTTTTTTTTTTTTTTTTTTTTAAAAAAGGTTCAAAAAAAGTTATATGTCAAAAAAAAAATTAAGACCTTTATGGTATTATTTTATAAACGTTAACAACTATATTAGTATAATATTAACAGCTAAATCAGTATATGTTAATAATAATATCCTAATAATTAAATCAGTATATGTTAACAATTATATCAGCACACATTAACAATCATATCAAATTATTAATATAACATTTTTTAAAATAATATCAAAAATACATCTGACTTTTCTTTAAGTTTTTTTTTTTTTTTTTTTTTTTTTTTTTTTTTTTTTTGTTACGTAGGCCAGAGAGGATTTTCCCTTTCATAATTTTATGTCAGTAAAACTCCCTAAAAATTTATATATAAGAAAATGTTGTCACATCAATTTGTCATCTGACAAATGTCCAGTAGAGGGAAGGACTTGCAATTATTGTTCCACTCCTCTTTTGTTGCTCTCAGGGAAGGACTTGCAATTATTGTTCCACTCCTCTGTTGTCGCTCTCATCTCTACCTTTCAACGCGTAATGATAGTCAGGTCCCAAAGATCATAAAAAAATCCCAATAAAAATTTATATAGGGATTTTTTGATATTATTTATATTAATAACAAGAAGTGTTATATTTACAATAGAAAGTGTTATATTTATAATAAAATTTAAAAATATGGTCATTCACAAAAAAGAAAACTATATTTACAATAAGAAGTGTCACATTCACAACAAAATTTAAACACCTGGATTTTGTTCAAAATCAAGTCTCTAAGCATACAGAGGTCATTTACAACAAAAAAATGCTAGATTTATAACCGGAAATGCTATATTCGTAACAAAATCTTAAATTTGAACATTCACAACAGAAAAAGTCATATTTAAGTAGAAAGTACCATATTTACAACAAAATTTAAAAACCTAAATTTTGTTTTAATACAAATAATAATATAAATTTCTACTAGAATTTTTAAATAATTTTTTATGGTCTTTAGACCTGACTATCATTTTCCAGCCTTTCAATCAAGGTAATTAAATTCGGACCGGTCGGTGAACCTAGTCAAAGCTCAAGTTAAGGGTCGATGGGTCGACCGAGTCAACTCGAGACCAGACCGGGACCAAACCGGTAATGGATAAAAAAATGAGAAATAATTTAATTTCTTATCACATAATCCATAATTCCAAATACTATATATTATTTCAAGACTTTAAATCACTAGTCAAATAATTATATACTTGTCAAATATTCTTTACAATATTCTTTACAAATTGATATCAAAGCATCATATACCACCCGATGACACCTGAATTTGTAATGGAATCACAAACATTCATCATAACAAAATATCAAAAACTAAGTATATGATAACAAAATATTCCCACCTACATCATAACAAAATATTCTCACCTTCAATCACTAAACTAATAATCATCAACATGATAATCATCATTAAGATCAATCAACTCCCTAGGTGTTGAGACATTAGGAGGTGGAATTGTAGGAGGAAAAGTAAAAGTAGGAGTAACATGATCATCATTTAAAGATGAAGCCCCAACAACATCATCATCACCTATATATGAAATGAATAGAATTATTAATAGTCATGTAAAAAACACAGTTATATTCTTGTGTGTAGAAATATAATTTTAAATAATAGAAGAGATAGTTAGAAATCTTCAAAATCCCTTGCCATTTGTTCAAGTTGAATATTTGTCGATTCTACATTATCAAATTCGGGAGTTGGATCTTCTTCAAGCACCCAAAAATCTAGTTTATCAACTGATTCATAATCAATGGGATCATAATTCTCTTTCTTCTTTTTCAGTTGATTCCTATAGTGCCAACATGATAGAAGATCAATATTAATGAAATGTATATTACTATATTAAATTAAGCTATAAAACAACCATTCAAAAGTCATGACTTTTAAGATTATGTAAATTTTAACCTCAGATTGTAGTTTGTGAAAACCAAATCATCAAGCCTCTGATGCTCCAATCTATTTCTTCTTTTACTGTGGATACGCTCAAATATGCTCCAATTTCTTTCACAAAGAGAAGAAGAAGAAGTTTGGCTAAGAACACGTATAGCAATTTGTTGCAATTCCGGTATTGAACCCCCATAGTATAGCCACCACTCATCTGCAAAATAAAATAAAAGACATTTAATATGTATTAATAATAATAATCATAATATGTAGTTTAAAATATGAAATTTAATATACTTACGAGGGACTAGTTTTTGGGCTGTTTTTTCACATGAAACTTTGTCAAGAGATCCTTTCCGTTCACGGTAGGTAGCAACTTGTTGCATCATTGTAATATAATGATCAGCATTGTCATGTGAGTTTGCCTCAAACAAATTAACCACAAGCATCCATTAGTCCATGCTTTCTAACAAAATCAAGACTATACAAGAACGCGGGATTCAACATATATGCCGCATTGCATGAAGGTCATTTTTCGGATGTTTATCCCAACGACTTTGAATAATATTTGTGTAGGGCTTGTATAATTCTTTATTCCTCGAAACATGTCCTTGATTACATTTTTAGCTCTCTCGCATGCCTTCATAGACATAAGGCATTGAAGGTTTCTCATCAAAATCAACAATCCTCAACAATTTTATCAATGGAGACACTAGTCTCACAACTTCAAGGCAATCTATCCAGAACCGATGATCTAGAATGATTTCACTAAAAATTTTCCTAGCTTCAGTGCTTGCTAATTTGTGGTGCACAAAATGCGGATCAACAACCAAAGCTTGCAAGTCATGTTTGTGCGAATGTATGCTATGAAGGGTGATAAATGTGGTAGCAAATCTTGTTGCACCAGGACGAACAATTTCCTTCCAACCCGATCTTTTCCTTAACCATGACAAGAAGACCAAATGATTATATGCAAAGACAATGATTTTAGATGCATTCTTTGCAAGGTCTGACACATGAGGCATGGATGCAATGTCCTTCAAAATAAGATTCAAACAATGAGCTGCACAAGGTGACCAATAAATTGTTTTATATTTATTTGTTATCAATCTTCCACATGCCAGATCATTAACAGCATTATCAGTCACCACATGGACTATATTTGTAGGACCTATCCACTCAATAACTTCGTTGAATAGTGAAAACAAAGTGTTGACATCCTTAACTAAATCCGAAGCATCAACTGATTTCACAAATATCATACCATGTACTGAATAGACTAAGAAATTAATTAGAGTTCGATGTCTAATATCCGTCCAACCATCAACCATGAGTGTGCAACCATTTTCTTTCCATTTAGCTCGATGGCTATCAATCAATAGTTGACACTCCTTTTTACAATCTCTCAACAAATTCACCCCGTACTCATGAAAGCTAGGGACCTTAAACCCAGGACCAATTGCGTAGCACCATCAATAGCTTTTTGGAATAAAGGACAAGCCATTGCATTAAATGGAATACAATTCACATAAGCCCAATGAGCAAAACCCATTTTTGCGTTATAATGTCTTCTTGACTTGCCCATGCACTCTTAATGCTCGGTTGGGCACCAGGAGTTGTCCTAGGTGCAAAATAATTTGAGACTTTTTGTCTTGAAGCAATTGGTTCCTCGACTTCTCTATTTTCAACTTCTCTAGCTTGATTTACATTATCATTACCAACAGGTTTTCTCTTTGAACCTTCTAACAAAGATTCTTTCATTCTAGCTCGTATATCATGTGAGACTTTTTTACAAGAACTTACTTGACCACTCACACCACCAAATGTTGCTTCAACCTATTTATCCCACCTCCCCTATAAGTTGAAGCACATAAAAGACAAGTAAATACATTTACTTTCCCCTCTTTCTTTACGAGACACATATTCCCAAGCGGGATCTTTTTTTACACTCCCTAATGCCTGCGGTTGAGGTTCACTATTGTTAGGAGGATGGGTAGACTCAGGATTGGGGGTGGAAGTATTACCATTCGTTCATTTCTAGCCTCCATTTAAAAACCACAGAGAAACAAAAAACACCCTTTCAATAATAGACACCAAGCCAAAAGCACCACGATAGATACCAAGCCAGAAGCACCCGTATGATTAATAATCACTTAATGAGAGCTACAATGAAAAACAAAACAATAACATCCAAACATCAAAAAACAGAAAAATAGCAAGCCACAACCAAACAAATACATAACAGCAAGAGAAAATGGCTCAATATAATTTAAATATATATGTGTGTGTGTGAGCAATTAAGCCTAAGACAGTGACACATTGTAATTTAAATATTGCAACCTTAGGACATGCTATTTAATACCATTGTACAAATAAATAATGGCTTTATCTATTGGAAAGAATGAGGACAAATTGCCGATTCGGACAAAAGCGAAGAACAAACACAACTACATTATGGAACAAAAATCGAATATGAAGGACACGAAGCCATGAATGTTTGACCGCCTACATTATGGAACAAACACAACTACATTATGCTATTTAATACCATGATTGTGCAGCCATGAATGTTTGACCGCCTACATTATGGAACAAAAATTAGAATATGAAGGACAAGAAGAAAATCTTGCCACCACATTCATTTGAATAATTGCATTCACTTGTACACACAAAGACAAGATGATTCAAACTGCGCGGGAGCAAGAACTCTGGTAATGATTGTAATTAAACCTGATTAAATACCTGTGAGCAATTAATAAAAAATGGCACAATGTATACAAGATTTAAGCAACCCAATGTGCCAACGTATCCAAGTCCAACCCTTTAAAGTTTAAACCATGCAACAACAGTAATGAATACCCAAAAAAAAAAAAAAAAAAATTCCAATCGCATATTTTTTCTGTCAAAGCAAAATGTATTCCAGATTTGAAAGCTTCAACTTTTCTGTCAAAGCAATGAATAAATACCAAAAAAAAAATTCCAATCCCAGAGATTACTTACTGCTGTGTGATCAAAACCTTTAACCCACAGCTTTCTATGGCGAGAACGGACAAAATGAAAAAGGCAAGAACGGACAAAGACGAACGCATGAACAGAGAGAAATAAGAGAACAAAAAGGAATTGAACTTCAAGACCCAAAGCTTAAAGACGCAGAATCTCCTCTAAACGGCAAGAAAACTCCTCTGAAATAGTAAGAAAAGCCGATGAGAGGTGAGGAGGGGCAAAAGGTCTGACCTTTAAGGTTTAACCCACGATGACGCCTAAAGCCCTGACTTGAACAATGCTTGTCGCCGAGAAGGGAGCAGAGCAGAGAGCCGCGAAAATCTGATTCAGAGAAATGAAAAGTCCGAGACTCCGAATGGCAAAAAGGTTTTTCACTTTTTTACTTTTTGGATTTAGTCCAAATTAAAAAAAAAATTGAAAATCACTGCAAACGACGTCGTTTCGTCGTGTTTGGCGGATTAAAGCAACACACTGACCGGTCAGACCGGCGGGTTAAGGACGGTTTGACCGGGTCACACCGATTTCACCGGTTCACCTCCGGTTCAGGGGCTTAACCCCGGTTTCTAACCTATATTAGACCGGTTCCAGGCACGGTTCGCCGGTTCCCGGTCGGAACCGACCAGTCCGGTCGGTTTTGATAACCATGCTTTCAATACATACCCCCGATCTCGTGCGAACAAAGAGATGATGACACATGTACGTACAATTGATGCTAAGCTGTAAAGTATGGAAATATATGTAAAGGACATGACACCTAGTACCAGCCCTATGACCCTGTCTTATCAATTTTATTACGACAGTTTGTTTTAACTTAAAAAAAGAAAAAGAATTTTAGTGAGACAAAATACTTTTTATATCCTTATTTTATACAATGTAAAATTACTTCCGACAAACTAATCCAACTGTGCATAGTATCAACTTCTATTTGAGCTATATTAACTAGTCGCCTTTTCCTACTTTCGAACAACACACCATCTCACTGTTATTTAAAATTTACAAATTTTGAAAGGTTAGATTATTTTTTTACCATATTATTATTACTTATACAATCGATGATATCTTGTGTTGATGCATGATGTCGGAGGGACCCACCAATTATGGACTCCTTGGCGGTAAGTTACCTTTATTGTTTTTATGAAAATTAACATGTGATATCAATAAAAGGCACATGACTTCCCATACAAATTAATAATTTCATGAAATTCTATAAAATTTAAGTCATTTTTTTTTACCATATTATTATTACACACCCATACAATCGATCATGTCTTCTATTTGCATGACGTCGGAGGGACCCATCAATTATGGCTCCTCAACGGTAAGCTACCCTTAGACCTTGTTTGGTATATGGAATCGGTGGAACAATGACGGAGCTAAGATTTAAAGTTTATGGGTGTACAATTAGTGGTGGGATTCAAGAGTTCGGGGGCATTTTTAAGGAGGATAAAAGGCAATTCACTCCTTCGTAAATTTTAGGACCAGAAATGAGGTTCAATTGAAAAGTATTTCCAAAAAAATCAATTTAAACAGAACAATATACTCTAATCCCATAGCATACAGATACCCAAATGTTGCACAATCAAATTCCAAAGCAACGTGCAAGGAAAAATTATTATGTTTGTCATATGTGATAGGATATTAAAAAGTCAAATATCAATGAAGGGGCAAAGGATACTACTACAAAAAACTAAAAAAAACGACTTAAATAAGACCCAATTAACGTCCATTTTTCTGATAGACGTCTCGAAGGGGGTAGTTGATCACTTTTGGCGTCCTGAATAAAATTTAGGACGCCTCTTTATTCAGGACGCCTCATAAAAAGCGTCCTGAATAGAATTCAAGGCGTCTTAAATTGTATTCAGATGCCTTAATAAGGCGTCCAGAATTGTATTCAAGACGCCTTTTATGAGGCATCCTGAATATCTATTCAGGACGCCTTAAATCATATTTTGGGCGTCCTGATATTATTTTCAGGACGCCTTATATTAGTTTTTTTTTTTAACAAAAAACATGCCTGCATATACAATTGACCAATTTGCTGTAAAACTGAAATATCAAACTTTACATTCAGGAGTCATAGATTTCAGCCATATACAAGCCCAGACAGTGTTCAAAATGAAAACAATCAAAATCTAATTAGGCCAATTAAGCAGCCCAACATGCGCCCAATGCGAACCACCAACTAAGGAATCGTCAATCCAAAAAAAGCAAAGAAATGTTCACTACAAGTCAACAAGATGAGCATCAAACTCGCACTATATACATTTGAAGGGCAATTCATTATGCAAACGGCCACATAGGATCAACACAACAAGCAATACCTATGTTCGACCAAGCATGATTGGCTTCAGAGTAAGCAGCTCTGCCAATAAGATGCATCCAGCATTCCAGAGATCAATGCCGACACCATAATGTGTAGCCCTAAGAAGAAGCTCGGGAGCACGATACCAAAGTGTGTTGTACTTGTCAATGGCTCACTGTGCTCAGGATCATACAAAGCTGCCAGTCCAAAATTCTGCAATTTTAAGGATTCCTTCATCATCAAAAAGCAGACATGCAACATAAATGCCACGATCACAATTCCAGAAGAATCTCATGCAACATAAATGTTACCATCACAGTTCCAGAAGAATCTTAAGAAGCATTCGTCTATCAAAAGATTTACCTAAAACAGATTGATCACCTGATCCAGCCAAAAAATGTGAAGTAAACTTTATATACCTATATGTGTTCAAGAAGATGTCTAGCCAACATGTCTCAAACTATATCGATGTCATCCTACGAGTACGGATCCACACTACCAAAAAACTGTAAATTGGAAAACAAGGTATAAAGATAAACCAATGAAGTGAATGACATAATTAACAACTCAAGTACAACAACAAAAATATCATCATTTGAGGATCACGGAGCGATTACGTACGTTTTGAAAACCTGTAATACGTCCGCTGGTAACGATGGATTGCATCCAATTGATAACGTAGTATTCACACTCAGAGTTACTTGGTTGTTGATGGCACTATAAATCAAAAGCAAATTGTTAAAACGAATAAAGGCATATCGAAAGCTACTGTGCTAATGAAATAACTTGGAATTGAAACTGCTTACCTTTGGATAAAACCACTTCGGTCCACCTTGCTCTCGTGCTCCGAGAAAAGTTTGTCTATATGTCTTGAGACCCCTATCATTAAAATGAAAATTAACAGACATGAAAACAATTCATTTAAAAGAAGAATCGATGATTTAGACAAAAATTTACTTACTCGGCAAACATGGTTCTGATATCCTCGTTTGGCCTGCCATCTACGGAATCCAACCAATAACATACGTTCTTGGCGGGACAAACAACACACAGGGTCCAATGACCACTACAACATATACATATTAATATTAAACTAAGATAAGAAAGCAATTTATTCTTAAAAATATTATATAGACAAAAAAAAAAATACTTACCTTTCATGTATTGGCACTAGATAACAAGGCACTTCTTCGTCGCCCATTGTGAAACCAACATAAAGCGCCCTTCCGGGTAACTTATTGCGAGTCGAAGCTGTGGTTGCGGGACATAAGAATCCATACGACAATATGATACCGAAACATAATTTTTTCTTAATCAAATTTCCTTCTAAAAGTTATAGTAAACTTAACTATTAAAAAATTATAAATAATTAATCTACTTTTTAAATTTTATATAATACAGATGGTACCATTTGGTTGATAAATCACATGTCATATAAAATACTAACAATCACATTTCGCTCTTAAACTCCATGTAATATGCAAATGCAAGAAAACATACCTCTAGTTAAACTAATAAATCAATGTTACTGTGATTCTCTAGAAGCCATCACTCAGCACTCTTACATTAAATGTGATTTATCAACAAAACTCTAATAGCCATTCTCTAGAATCACGTTTCATAAGCCTATTCATATAAGTCAAGCTAACATATAAAATCATGATTTAAAAAATGCGAGGCTGAATTGTGTGCGTTCAAACATATATTCATAGAAGCAAATAATTGTATCTAGGCAGGGTCATTTGGTGAGGTACAAATACAAGTGGGGGAATAATAGTCCAAATACTAACATGAACAAATCCGAAGTAGGAAAGGAAAATAATGGTTTTAAAGATGAACGAAGCATGTTTGATTGAATGATTGATTGAGAAGATCAAAACAACAATTTCTATTCAAAAGAACACTGCACAATTTGAATTTATAAAGACTATTGTCCATTTAGAGTTTGAAGGCAAAATCTATTAGAAGGGTTTGATAGAAGGATTCATTCCATCTAATCAGTCATAATGGCAGTCAACATAAGAATAAGGATAAAGTAGTTTGCATTGCAGAAACCCAACAAAACCATAGCAGATTAAAAGACAAAGTAGTTTGAATTCATTTTCAAAAACTGTTTCACTTTCTCTTCATCTTCCTTCATAGAACAAGACAAACATATGTCCTTTATCATACCAAAAGATCTCTAGTTCATCCCAACAAAACCATAGCAGATTAAAAGCAAGCTTTGACAACAGTATCCAATATCTTATTATGCCACAATTTGCTTCTATGCAGCCTATGCCTAGAAAGTAATTTCCAATATCATCATGCGACCGATTTCTAGCTAAGTAATTTTTCCAGCAATTGAGAAACTACAGTTAGGAGTCTCTACTAGTATTATCCTATTAGTCAAATGCTCGTGGAACTACATCCAATTTGTATATTACTATATTTACAGGGAAAACAGGATCTCAGAGGAAAACAAAAACAAGCAAAAGATGAAATGAATCAGCATATAAGGTTTAAATTCCAGTAGTACCAGCCAATTAGCGAGAACTCCCAGGAATTTCCCTCGACAAAATTCCAGTTGTCGAGACATAACAAACTGCAAATCCATGAGAACAAAAAATTAACATAAATTAAAAGAGTAAATGAAAGAACTATGTATGCAACTGTAGAATATAAAATAATCTGATGCTGGCAAAAGGGCATGTGTCGATCCAATTTAATACACCGAAGCCGGATACGGATCCAATTCAAAAGAATCAAATTTGCTTTTCAGAAGCCAAGGACTCACCAATTGAGGACTGGGGAGAGAGGAAGGAGAGATTGGAGATGGCAACCACAGAGCGGAGAAGCCGGAGACACTGAGCACTGAGATCGAAAGGTGAGGAAACGATGAGCAAGCAGAGAAGACAACGAGCAAGTGGATGAAATTGAAAGAGGGATCTGCAATGCAATTCAAGACTGAAACCTAAATAAATTGGTTTTCGATTTTAGGAAAAAATGGTTATTTTAAGGGGGGCACTTGCCCCCTAGCGGTATACCTCGGTCCGCCTCTGAATAGGAGGCTCGACAAGGCGGAGACGGAGGCATGACAGAGAGGGAGGGGAACTGAAAGGATTTCTATCGGGTGAAAAGAGGAGTGTGAGCTTTCTATTGGGACTGATAGGAGGAGTGTGCATGCGTGTCGGTCTTAAATGGGAATATTGGCGACCTAAATGAAGTTCAAGTCGCAAAAATTCAAAAATTGGCGGCCTGAATTTACTTTCAGGCTGCCAATATTTTAAAATAGGCAACGTGAATTAAATTTAGGTCGCCAATATTTTAATTTTGGTGACCTGAACTTCATTCAAAGTCGCCACTATTTTAAAATTTGCGACTTGAATAAAATTCAAGTCGCCAAATTTAACATATTGGCGACTTGAAATTTATTCAGGTCGCCAATGTTTTTTTTTAAAAAAAAAAACCAATGTCAAAAACAACCACGGCGCCAAACAATACATTCCCATATTTCTCATGGTGCCAAATATATTTTCCCAGATTTTAGTCGTCCTGAAACAATTTTAGGACGCCCAAAATGAATTTTATTCCAAAAAAAATTAAATTTCATGGCGCCAAACAAAAAATTCTCATATTTCTCATGGCGCGAAACAATATACCCAGATGTTAGGCATCCTAAACTATAATTCAGGACGATCAAGGCTCAACTTCCTTGAATATAATTACAAGAATGCCACCAACTTCATTTTTTACTTCCTATTTTTTAATAAGGACGTTTTTTAAGGTAGTAATATCCAATTTTTGTAGTAGTCATAACAAATATTATAACTCACCAAGCTATCCACCAAGAGCATGACACTTTCAATAGGTTCAATACCAAACACTTACATAAAGGAGGAAGGAAAACAATGAGAACACAAATGCATTACAACTCTACACTATCATAAACACAACTTTGTACAGATAAGTTTCAAATTTAGGCACACAGTATTGAACAAAATTCAAGTCAAAACATAATCAATAAGACAACACATATTTCTTACTTCAATCAAAGTTCATCCGCTTACTCTCAAATCATCCAACTAAACTAGTTAGCATCTTCAAGAATCTAACTTAATCATATATGAGTAAATATCCTATTTGGTCCCTGAAAAAAAAACACGGACCCATTTTGGTCCCTCAAACAACGAAAACCCTTTTTTAGTCCTTGAAAAGGACGATTTTCGGGGAAAAAAAGGGACCCATTTTGGTCCTCAAAAATTTCCAAAAACCCCTTTTTAGTCCATAAAAATGTCCTATCTTCGTCCTTGGGGATGAAAAAGGGGTCCATGTTTTTTTCCAGTGACCAAATAGGGTATTTACTCATCATATAATTGTGATGAAAAATAACATAAAGCCTCCAATTCTTGCACATGGAGAAAAGACGATAGAAAAGAATATAACTATAAATGGGGTAAGCATCAGATTTTCATAAAAACATATATGGAAAGAGTTGGCTGCTCGGAAACATCTTAAAATTTTGGAAACTTGTAGAAACCATAAGAGAAAAGCTCCTTTAAACTATTAGGTATAGAGCTTTGAGCTAAACAAGAAAACAAAGATGAATCCAATCCCCTTCAATGCACAAGAAATAGATCTCTATTCAACTGAGTGAAACTGTTTCAACATAAAAACAAACAAAATGCCAACAGAATCGCATCTCAATCAAGAACACAACCATTAGAATTTATAGATACCTCTAGCCTTTTCTCAGGATAAACCCCCAAAAGTTGTTCTACCACAAACTTCAAAGTTCATAAATTTGCCTCATGTTTCTGAGCAAGTAAACCTTCCATAAAAATGTAGAGACGCAGTGAAACCAGTGGGCGAGAGGAAAGTACCAAGAAGGCAAGGAAAGGAAAAGCAATTAGTAACAGGGCAAACGTACGTTTTCAATAACATGAGTAAATCGCAACTTCCATATTTAACAAATTACTAGTTTCACCAAGTTTACAAACCAAAATCCCAAGCTCAATGGATCCAGATTTCAACAAATGTAATAACAGGCCAAACGTAAAAAGGAAATTAAGGAACAAAATAATAAGATACCCACCAATATATCAATATTCAGGCGGCAATTTTCCTTTGACGACGAATTCTTTTGCGAGCAAAGAAACTCAATTAGAGCAAAATTCTCAACCGGGGCTACTCAATGAGCTATGAAATGAGTCGAATACCTAAAATCGATCCAGAACAAGAAATGAAAGAACATTAATAAGACCGGAGTCAGAGAGTGACGGTGGAGATTGCAAGCAGAACGGAGAGAACAAGAAATGAAAGAACATTAATACTAACCCTAATCTACGAAATTGCAAGCAGAATTCAAGCTTTTGAGAGATTGTACGATAGGATTAGTGACGGAGTAGGAGAGTGACGGTGGAGAACAGAGAGATCGATGGAGTGGAGAGTGAGAGTTGGAGTTAGAGTTGGAGATCGAGATCAGAGATCGATGA
This sequence comes from Acacia acuminata, assembly GCA_019022655.1. NCBI lineage: Eukaryota > Viridiplantae > Streptophyta > Magnoliopsida > Fabales > Fabaceae > Acacia > Acacia acuminata. The sequence goes on along the minus strand of JAFJYI010000313.1, from coordinate 719,871 downwards.
AAACAAGAAAAAAAAATTGGAGAACGATGAAAAATGGGAGAAAAAAAAAACGAGTAAAAGGAAGAAATGTGGCTCGAACTAGCGACCTAAGGGAAGGGTATAGACTATAGAGAACTAAATAGACTATAGAGAACTAACTAACTGCACTAGGTGGACATGTTGTTACTAAATTCCTTCAAATTATATATATTTTGTGTCTCGCACTTGCCCACATTGGCACTAATGTGGCTCCGCCACTAGGTGGAAAGGGAAAGGAACATTAGCAAATTCCTCCATTTGATACATATTTTGAACAAATCTTTTCGGGAATCCAAGTTTTCGAACCCACTAATCTTCCCTCATATGTGAGAAGATCAGATCATATCCAACCAAAATTGGCGGGATCTCAAGTTCCCACGTCCACGTTGACATTTTCTCGACAAGTTTAGCCCTCAAATTTGAATTTGACAGAACGTTTGAATTTGGCGGAAATTTTTTTTATATGAGTTCTAACTTGACAAGAGCATATTTTTAAAAAATATGTTTTCGCAAAAAAAGAAATTATTTTTCTTTTTTATTTTGAATTAATTACTTTTAAAGGTAAAATAGACATTTCTTGATTCTTTACCAATTACTACCTCTTTATTTTCTTCCTACCAAACAACTCATCTTCTCCCATCTTCCAAAATTTTATCTTCCTTTCATTTCCTTCCTCTAAGTTCCTTTTCCCCCTCAAATTTTCCCCATACCAAACGGGGCCTTATTATTTTTATGAAAATTACCACGTCATATCAATAAAAGGCACAGGACTCCCTACACAAATTAATAATTTCATGAAATTCTATAAACTTTAAGTTATTTTTTTACCATATTATTGGTACTCATACGCCTCATGATGTCTTGTGTTGATGCATGATGTCGGAGGGACCCATTAATTATAGTCCATGCATAATGAATTTGAGCAGTCCTCGTTTTCTTCAATTCCTATTCCTCCCTTTCTTTTTAATGAAAATTATTTATTCTTCACATTGAGTTGGGGAGCTCACCCACATGTTAGAAATATAAAACGACATAAAAAATTATACGCTATATTTTATCTGCCACTTAAAGGACATGTTTGGATTGAGGGAGGGGAAGGGGCTTTTTGCATGCGTTTTTTCAATATTCCAAAAACTTATTCTCAACAAAAAGGAATATTCTTTTATTAATGGCAATTTGGTCATTTCCTTATTTCCCTCCCCCTCCCCCTCCCTCAATCCAAACACACCCTTAAAGGACAAGTTATATTTTTCATGCGTTTCACCACATATTAAAGTAAGTTGGTCCTATTATAAAAAGGAGAGAAAGAAAATATTAATGGAACCCACTCACTTTTATATGAATATGACAGAAAAAATATTTCTACAACAAAGGCGAGAAACATTAAACCCTAAAATTATATTATTGAAAATTTGTACTAACCGGTTTGATGAAAAACATGCCAGTTTAGACCACAATTAATAAATTATCAATTATCATCCATCAATCAATGTTTTTAAAAATTTGTAATACCAAATATAGCAAAAAAAGGGGTCATTTTAGATCCACAATTAATAAATGCAAGGTATTAATGATTATTTTGAAATATTTCCTAACTTTATTAATTAAATAATCATTAATAATCGTACACTTATTAATTGTTGATCTACTCTGACCCCCTTTTTACTAAAATTAGTATTACAAGTTTCTAAAAAGATTAACTGATGATAATTGATGATTTATTAAATGTGGATCTAAACTAACCTGTTTTTTTTTTTCCCCAAATGGGTATTACAAGTTTTCACGAATATAGTTGACTATGATTGATGTTATAATAGTTTTAATTAATGCATAAATATACTCCTGTTTATAGGCTTGTTTATAAGAAGTTTTGATAGTTTCAAACTTTCAATGATGTTGGGAGTTTAGTGTGATTAATAAAGGTCATATTAAAAATTATTTAAATTTTTTTGACAAATTTAATAATTTTAACTATTTTTATTAATAGGTGTAAATTAGTTACAAAATCTCTTATAGTTGTTAGTAGGGGGCTGATATAGTTGTTAAATGGGCTGATTTAGTTGTTTAAAAAAAAATTTTAACAACTAAATCAGCCCCCCGCTAACAACTATATCAACTCCATTAATAACTCTATAATTCTAAAGAGTCTTTTTTGAAATTTTCAGAATCTTAGGACCTTTTTAAAAATTTTCAGAATCTTAAGATTTTTTTGTAATATGAGCGTTAAAAAAGATTTTTTCAAAGAAACTTGGATGCTGATGCTAAGCTGTGACTTTAAAGGAAATACACAATTGTGGACATAAATGATGCTAAGATGTAAAGTAAGGAAATACAAATATATGTGAAGGACATGCTACCTACTAAAAGCCCTATGACACCTTCTCGTCAATTTGTCACGTCAATTAATCATCTATCAAATGCTCCAGTAGAGGGAAGGACTCGCATTCATCACCGAGATGATGACACATGTACGTATTTATAAAGATACATGGACATTGATCTTAAGCAGTGGCAGAGTTACGTTGGTGCAAGCGTCTACACACGCAGACACAAACGTTGAGAGCAGGAGTTTGAAACAGGGATCGTGTATTCATTACTCTATCTGTGTGTGTCTGTGTGTGTTTTTTTTTGCCACCCAGGGGGGGGGAATTTTATGAGGAGGAGGAAGAAGAAGTCTGAAAAGAGGAAAGGAAGGAAATGAGAATGGTGGAGGAGATTGATAGGATCACACAAATCTCAATGTATAGCCATAGCTCGTGGATCCCTTGTCCCTTCCTTAGTTTTTTTTTTTTTTTTTGTTTTTTGTTTTTGTTTTTTGTTTAGGGAATTAGTCACGTTCAACTTTTCTATATTATATCATCCTAATTATCCTCTAGTTGCCTATGCAAGTTTTTGATTTCCTCTTTGTAACTTTTTATTCATTAAATTGTGTTCAAGGTGCTATGATTTAATTCATTCTTGCCAATAATATGTGGTTATTTAGAAAGGGATAGGATTTTGTTACTATTAAATATGTGATTTTGATTTTACTTTTTGAAGTTTGATGAGCTTGTAGATATTCTTTCTCTTTCTTCAAATCTCGGTAATTTTATTGTTGATATAAGAGTTGATTCTGATGTTATCAATTTGAAAACAATTTCTGATCTTATTTTGAAGATGGTTGAGAAAAGAAAGTATATTGTTTATCTATTAGTTTATTTGCTGATAAAGTTGGTACTCATTCTACCGGTAGCAACCGTTAGTGTTGAGCGGGGGTTTTTTTTTTTTTTTTTTTTTTCTAGTGGTTTTTGTTAAGGATAAGTTGCGCAATCGGATAAGTGATGATTCGTTTAACTCATACATGTTAACTTATGTTGAACATGATATATTTGATATGATTGATGATGAAGATATAATGCAATATTTTCAAGGAATGAAGAATTAAAGAATACTTTTGTAATTATTCTGTTGTAATAGCTTAGTTAACTCTTGATTATTATTTTTTTATGTTAAGTTGAAGTTTTCTTTCTTTTTTCTTATCTATATATATATATATTTTAATGTATTTAAAACTTTTCTTAAAAAAATTTGGTGTAGCAATCCTTAATCCTCTCACTAATTATATAGACAAATATAAAGTCCTAACCCCACCTCTGATATTAAAAGGTAGACTTCAAAGGAAATGGACGTTAATGACATCGTGGACTCGAGGAAAACACATAAATGATCCTAAGTTGTAAAGGCAAGGAAATTTCGAGGAGAAAGAAAAAAGAAAAAAAAGTAAAGGCAAGGAAGTATAAGTAAAGGACATGGGACCTAGTAAAAGGCACACTTCTTATCAATTTTGTCACATCAATCAATCGCCTCTCAAGTTCCAGGGAAGAACTCGTAATTATTGCCGCGTGCCCATAAATAATGATACACATGTACGTACAAAGGAACTTGGATACTGATGCTAAGCTGTAGACTTCAAAGGCAATACATAATAATAATTTTTTTTATACATACAAAAGTTTTTAAAAAAAGGGTTGGCAATATATAATAATGATATTGTAGACTCGAGTGAAAAATAAAAATTATATGCTTACTGAAATGAAGTGGATTGAATTGGATTGCTTATGTTATATGGGTACGCAAGATCCAATCCCAGCCCTACCAAGTCAACTTAATTATATATTGAGCTTCAATTAATCATCCTATACAAAGATGAATGCTTCCGTACAAATCGTCTCTCCTCACGTAATCAAGTAATTCTGTTGTCGCCACATGCCTTACAAGAGGCAAAGGAACAAACCATATGCAATTCCTTTCATTTATTATGATATTTCATTAATGGTTTGACAATCAAATAAGTTTTAAGAGGGAGGTGAAGAAGTGAAGTTAAAATAGTTTGAAAGTTTCAACAGTTTAATTTTCTTTTTCTTTTTTCCTTTTTACAAAAAGTAACATAAAGACTAAAAAGGCTAGACCTATAAGGATAAAGGTAACCCTTTTAGGCCCGCATTTTCTAAAACAATTCTTTACTCTTTTTATATACTAAAAAGAACCTTTTTTTTTTTGTACGGTATTAAAATGGGGATCGCGTTTTTTGTCAGGGACCAGAAAGAGTATTTACTCTAATAACATTGTTTGTAATTTGTCGACCAGCCACAAAACTAGCCTGATTAGGAAGTATTAGTCTCGGGCATAAGCCTAATAGCCAGGACCTTGGTGATAGTCTTATAGAGAACTGTGCATAGGCTTATAGGGTGAAAGTCCTTACTCCTTACGGTATTGAGGCGCGGTTTAGTTTCTCTCACAGTTGGCCCCTCTCCCCATCCCTCCCAGGCGCATTTGGACCGTTGAAATCCCGATCAATGGTTCGGATCTAATTTTTTTTTTTTTTTTTTTTTTTTTTTTTTCGTTTTCTGGTTAATTTTTTTTTTAAAAAAAAATCTAGATCATTGGATCAAGATTTGGATGACCCAGATGCAATTGTGAGAGATGGGGAGAGAATCTGCTGGGCAGAAAATCCTCTCCCATTCAGGCCTTGGTATTTTGGGAATCAAGGTAATAAGCGTCTCGTTCACTTGGGCTCTATGACACCCTCCTCAAAACACCGGGAAACCATCTGACAGATGGAGTATCCGACAGTAGCCCAATGGTTCTGAAAAAAAATCAAGCATGAATGCCGTCAATCCCTGGTGCCTTCAGTGGACTTTTTTTTGCTCAGGAAAGATACTTGCATTACTATAAAATGTCATACATAACAACGGAACACGAAAACAACAATAAACCAAAGCACGAGGCTACAACACCACAAACGATACGGGAACATAATACAACTACGGAAAAGAACTAACCACAATACAAAAGAGATAGAAATGCAATCAGCCGGGATCCCAATCTGGATGTGAAGCTTGAGTCCACCCATGACAATATTAGCCTCTTGAGCATCCAAGGCTAGAAGAGAAGACAAAGAAGGTGATGGTTGATGAACCCACCCGATCGGGCCCACCTCCTTATAAGCAATTCTTTGTAAGAAAGTCAGCTACTCTATTACCCCGTCTAGGGATATAAGATAAAGAGAACCCAACCCTGTCAGAAAAGAGACAAATAATATCATGAAGAATGCTTCTGCTTTTCCAGTCATACAAATCAGGAATTTTAGCATCAATACATGAAAGCAATAAAAGACAATCAGTTTCAAAGATAACATTATCATGTCCTAAGTCAACGACCAACATCGGTGCCCTTTTTGAGCGAGCGCCTCGGACATGAAAGGCTGAAATCGACTTAATTTTGTCAATGAAACCCCATTTAAAAGTACCAAATTGATCACGGCAGACCACACCAATTGCACCCTGCGGACTACCAGACACATAAGCTCCATCCAGGTTGATTTTCAATTGCCCAGGAACAGGGGGAACCCATTGAACAGTCCGAATGCAATGCCTATCTGAGACACCCGATTCCTGCTTCTTATCATCACAATTCCAAAAATCAGAATTACTCCTATTAGCCTGTTCAATGACAACGATTGGGTTGGGGGCTACATGATTAAACACCAACTCATTCCTTTGTTTCCAGATGTACCATAGAGTCCAGCAAAGCAATGAGATATCTTGAGGAGATATTGACTTCATACCTTGAATCATCATCCACCAAGCATTGAAATTTACCACTCTCAAACAATCAAATTTTACTCCCAAGCTACAACCAAACCACACGCAACGAGTCCATGGGCACTGAAAAAGTAGATGTTCAAGAGTCTCATCCACTTCCTCACACACAGGACACCATTTCACCGCGCCACGTCGTCTAGAGTAAAGAGCAGCATTGGTCGCCACAGCTCTATTAAGGGACCGCCATAAGAAATTCTGCACCCGTGGGATCACTTTAATGTGCCAAATTGATTTCCAACATTGAGGAGAAACTACACAAGAAGGGCCCGCTCTATTGCTTTTGTCTAGTTTCTTTGATTTCTCAGTTTGGTACCCCGCCTTGACAAGATATATGCCCCATTCGGTGAATGAGACCAAATTAACTTGTCCGCCAAACCATTGTCAGGAATAGGAATAGCATAAATAGCGTCCTTAACTTCTTCCGCAATGAATGATGCAATAGGAGATAAGTTCCAAGAGCCATTAGAGATTAGGTCACTGACTTTCCCATGCTTAACAATAAATTCTTCACAGTTTGGCGACTTCACAGGGAAAGAAACCCCAGGCACCCACTTATCACCCTAGATTCTAATCAACTGTCCGATACCTACATCCCACTGAAGATCATCCCTCAGAATATCCCGACCTCCAAGTAGACTAGACCAACACCAAGAGGCTTTGTGGCCTTTCACTGCCTCAATGAACTCCTTATTTGGAAAGTACACACTCTTCATCACTCTAGCCCATAAGTCCCCGGGCCGAGTAAAAAGCCTCCATGCAGTCTTTGCCAACAAGGAATCATTCATAACTGCCAAATCTCGGAAACCCATCCCACCCTGACTCTTCCCCATGGTAAGATAGTCCCAAGCCTTCCAGTGCGTTTTACCACCAAAAGCGTTCCCATCCCACCAGAAGTTGGCAACAAGACTATGGATTTCCTTGCATGTTTTAAGAGGAAACTTAAAGCAATTCATAGGGTAGATCGGGATGGCTTGGATGACTGCTTTAATCATAACTTCCCTCCCTGCAAAAGAAAGAAAATTGTGGCCCCAGCCTTGGAGTTTACAAGCAACACGCTCCCTAATATATGCCAAAGCTTGTTGTTTGGTCTTACCCCATATACTTGGGATACCAAGATACTTCCCAGGATCCTCCGAGGTAGGAACATGAAGCGTGCATACCATTCCACGAATGTCATCGGGAGTATTAGCGAAAAGAACAAGCTAGATTTATCAAGATTAATAGCTTGGCCGAAGCCTCACAAGATGCGATGTAAAATAGAAGCCAACTGGCGACACTCCTCCCGGTCAGCAGACATATATACAAGGGCATCATCAGCAAAGAAACTATGAGAAAGGACCGGGCAGCTAGTACTCAGCTTGATCCCACTAATTAAGTTATCCTCCTGGCTCTTAGTAAGCATGAGTGAAAGGACCTCAGCAACCAGAATAAATAAATATGGAGAGATAGGATCCCCTTGGCGTAGACCTCTACTAGGGGATAATGAACTGACAGCTTCCCCTGATAAACACAAGTTCATCTTGGCAGATCGCACACACCTCATAACCATGGAAACCCAATCTTCACAAAATCCAAATCGAAGGAGTACATTCTCCGGAACGCCCATTCCACTCGTCATACGCCTTACTCATGTCCATCTTAAGAACAAATTCAAATTTTGGGCTATCCTTTTTCCTTCTCAGGTAGTGGTACACTTCATGAGCAATGATAATATTGTCTTGGATGCAAATGCGGCCAGGAACAAAGGCACCTTGGCTAGGGGAGATACACATATCAAGAAGGGGTCTCATCCTATTAGCCGGATTTTAGAAATAATCTTGTATGAGAAGTTGCACAAACCAATAGGCCGAAAATGGGAAACATGCTCGGTCTAGCCACTTTGGGTATTAGTGTAATGTTGGTCTCATTAATCGATCAAGAGAGGATGTGCCTTCAAAAATTCCAGCACCATGCTACAAATAGACTCCCCAACTTTATCCCATGAATTATGATAGAAAACCCCCGGAGAAACCATCGGGGCCGGCGCCTTAGAACTCCCCAAGCTAAACGCCCTTTCGGATCTCCTCCCTAGATATTGGTGCCATCAATCGTTGGTTCATCTCCTGTGTGATCTTCAGGTCAATAAAAGAAAGAGCATTCTCCATATTAACAGCCCCCACTGACGAGAATAAGTTCTGAAAGAAACCAGAAATATTGTCCACCACCTCTGACTTCTCAGTTAACCACTGGCCTTCATCATTTTTAATACTCAAAATAGAATTGCGCTGCCTCCTTTTCATGGTAGAAAGATGAAAAAATTTAGAATTCTTATCACCTGCCCTTAGCCAATTAACCCGGGAACGCTGCCACCAGAATTTTTCTTCTAACTCATACAGACGATCAATGCTCATTATAATCTCGCTAATGGCCTTGGAGGACGCAGCATTTATGTTTCCATGAGATAGGCCAGCCAACTGGGCTTTCATCTTCTCAATCAGGCGAGCATTATTAGGAAAAGCGCCCCTACTCCATTTCTCAAGAGCCCCCATACACCTTTTCAGGTTACCTGCAAAAACAGCAATAGCACTACTACATCCCTCCAACATCGACCCCCAACTACTGTGCACTACCTGAGGAAATTCTGGGTGATGTGACCAAGCCTCTTCAAACCTAAAGGACTTTTTCCTTCTGACCGGTTCAGGTTGAAACAAAACATGAAGCAAATGATGATCGGACCCCACCGGTTCCACATGATAAACTTGAATATTAGGAAATTGTTCTTGAAGATGGCAATTACCCATAGCTCTATCAATACGCTCCCAAATTCTAACTGGATCATCTCTTTTGTTACACCAAGTAAACCGATATCCATTGAAAGGAAGATCATCCAGTTCACAGCTAGCTATAAGACACTTAAAATTTAAAATCTTCCTCCAGGCTCTAGGTATCCCCCCCATCTTTTCAGATTGAGATGCAATATCATTGAAATCTCCAATACATAACCAAGATACATTAATGTTACAACTAATCCTAGTGAGTTTCTGCCAACATAAGCGCCTATCTTCTTCACATGGAGGGCCATAAACAAAAGAGATATATGATGGAGTGTCCATATCAGCAGAAGCAATACTCGTATGAATAATATTAGGCGAAGAAGATAAAATACTGACCTGTACCGGATCATTCCACCACACGGCTAAGCCTCCACTAAGCCCCACTGGGTCAACCAACCACTCTTCATAAAAGCCACACCGCCTCCTCAATTTCCTCATATATCTGGCTTTTTGCTTCGTCTCCATCAAGAACACAATCTGGGGTTTTCTCCGGGAGCGGTCTTCCTTCGGATTCCCGGGTCATCCAAGGCAACCCCAAGACCTTGACAGTTCCGGGATAAAATATTCATGGCGCACCGGTGGTTGGTCCCATCCAACCACCGGCGATACTTTCAGAGACAGAGGATTTACCATCCAAATCGGTAGAGCTACCAGCAAGCCAACTAACTGGAAAATCAATTTCCTCACTGATTAACACTGCCTCTCCCTCCAGCTGCTTATTTTCTGATTTACTGCGGATGAGAGACTTCACCGACCTGACGCTCTTCCTTCTTCCTCGAGAAATTGGTGAATTTGTAATACAGAAAGTGGGAACGTCTGGAGCATCGAAACAGAGCTTCCTTGGCTTCTTACTCTCGGTAGGGCCTATTTCAGAATTATGGGGCCTTTTAAAGTTTAAAGTCTTCAAAGAAAGGGACACAGAGGAAATAGGTGAGAGCCCAGCGTGATTAATATCCAATGGAGTGGAAGCCATAAAAGGTTTAATTTCATCAGGAAATTCATGCATGTAGGTCGCCTTAGCACCCACACCGAAAGGGCTATCCATTTGGTTGCAAACTGGGCCGGTGTCATAAGGAAACTCAACATTGGATTTAAGGGACTCATCCAATGGCTCGGTCCAGGAGCATGGTTGACCGAGCAAAGGGCTGTTCTGCTGCAAAGAGATAAGGTGAGGGCCACGTATCTCCTCCACAATGGGCCTACTTGCCTTTTCTAAACACCCTTTTTCAAAGATAATGGGCCCACTTGCCTTTTCTTTATTAAAATCCATCTTTGCCTTGCCGTGGAAAGCAACTTGTTCTTGATCAACAAAACAATAAATTGCTTTTCTTCCTTTTTCTAACGCAAGGGGCCCACCATGGCAGATAATTTCCTGAACACTTTGACCTTCATCTACCAACTCCTCCACTAATTGACAAGACCCAACTTCTTTGTGACACACAATCTCTGAACCAGTGCCTTCTTGATTCTGATAGCTAGTCATCCTAGGCTTCATCTCGCCGGAAGGCAAAGAAGTTATCGCCGGTGACCAGCTCCGGCGAGAACAGCATTCGCGAGCCTTCTCAGGTGCACCCTTGGCTTCACACCAACCATCACGGCAAATCTCCAGCACCTCATCTAGTGTGCGAACGCTAATGGTACTAAGCCAGCTACCATAAACTTTCTTCCTATCCTCTTCACCCCTTCTCCCAACAACGAACTTGCAAGATCTCCCTTCATGCCCAAGCCTACCACAAGAAAAGCAAAAAGTTGGCAGTCTTTCATACTTGATGGATACCCAGGCTGATTCCTTACCCTTGCGCGGAACCATAAAGCCAGGAATTAATGGATCTTTTAGTTGTATCAGAACCCTCACGCGAATAAAGCCTCTACCAAACCTACCGTCCACATTCGGTCTTTCAAACATAACCATGTTCCCAACAGAATTTCCCAGAATCTTGGCATTATTATCATCGAATGCTTCCAGAGGAAGGCCGTGAAATTGTACCCAGAAAGGTGCTTCATCGAAATTAGCATCCTTTAAAACCATACCATCTTCCCAAACTTGAAGGTTCAACAGATGCCCCAGGGTCGACCACGGACGCCCCTTAAGTATCCGAGCAAAGTCTTGTGGTTCCCTGAAACGGAATAGGAAGATAAGCTCGCCACGGTCAAGCTCGTGAGCCTCCATGTCGTCCTCCCCCAGATGCCACCCTTTCCTGATCATAGAAAGGACCGTCGGGGTGTTTAAATTCTTACAAGTCATAATTTTTCCAACTAGAGTACCACCCTGTTTTTCCACTTTACTATCCAAGTTCAAAACAACTTCCTTCGGACCACAAAAGCTACTACCTTGCCCCAACTCCATACCTCCGAGCACCCCACAGTCAACAACACACGCACCCAAAGAAAACAAAGTGAATCTTTTTTCTATTTCTCCTTTTTTTTTTGAATAATGGTAAACTCGCACACTAACACCCACAGAAATCAGTATAGTTCTGCCGGAAAAGGACACACTACTACACTCTCAGAACCAGAAAAAAAGAAACACATACCTCCCGGGAGAGAAGTTTCACTCAAGAACTAAAAGAAGAAGAACAGAAGAAAGGACGAGGAAAAAAGAAAGGAAGGATCCTCTTTTCAGAAGAAAGGAGGATCAGATTGGTGTTCCAAAGGAACAACCTACCGACTCTCACAGGATGAGAGAGACGCTCTCACCGAGATGAGAGAGAAAAAAAGCCTTTTCGCCTTCAGTGGACTCATCTGAAACAAAGCTCTATGGACTTCACCCATCGTGATAGGAGCAGACAGGGCCTTCGTATTAATCCCTTATATTAATCCCTCTACATGTGACCTGTAATTTTACGGGCATCTTCTGAAATTAATCATCCCATACGAAGATGATGATGCCGTACAAGAGAGGGAAGGACTGTCAATTAATCATCCTATACAAATATTAATGATTTCGTAATTCGTCCCTTCTCCGGTAATAAAGTACCATTCTGTTTTTATTTATAAGTCCATTTCATAATCTTTTTTTTTTGTTAATAAGTAAGATTATGACAATTTTGTTTATATTAATTTTACTATTGAAAATATAGAGAGCATAAAGGGTTAAAAGATACCTATTCATAAATAAGAGTAAAGTTAAAAATTTACCCTATAATCATTGAGCTAACTACCTCTCTCTGGTATGTGTGATTGAGTTAAAAGAGACTTATAGATAATACCAAAGTGATAATTCTTTTCTTTCCACATGCCTTGCAAAGGGCAAAGGAACAAACAACCATGTATCCCCTTCCGTTTACCCTCTAACTTTAGTCTCTCATCCTCTCTCCTTCCCTCAAACTAAATATGATTTGACAATCAAATAAATTTGAAGAAAGAGGTGAAGATTTCAAGTTAAAATAATTTGAAAATCTGGCAAAAAATATGTTTTATTTTACAAAAAGTAACATTTAGGGTTGTAAATACAATTAGACTTGCTTTATAAAGATGTACTCTCCCATGGTTATTACAAGACACTTCTAATGACTCCTCCAGAATCATGAAGTGTTTGATTAAGTTATAAAAATAGGTTTGAAAAATAAAAAAATGTTCTAAATTTATTCATATTTAAAAAAGCTAAATTAGACAAAACCTTCCTAAATATTTTATCAATTATACATGTTTCAAAATTTAAAGTTAACTAATTTAACCTTCTATTTAATTTATCATGGACTCTTTGACTGTAACCTTCATATTTTTGGATAAAAATTATCACGTCATATCAATAGCTTTCTATATAAATTAATAATTTTATCAAATTTTATAAAAGGGAAAATATTCCTCAACATTCAAATAAACTAAAAAATTGTCAGTCACAAAAGGCTTCCAGACCTTTTGGTATTATTTTACAAACGTTAACAACTATATCAGTATAACATTAACAGCTAAATCGAGTATATGTTAACGATAATATCCTAACAATTAAATCAGTAAATGTTAACAATTATACCAAGACATTAACAACTATATCACATTATCAATATAACGTTTTCTAAAATAATATCAAAAAGACATCAGACTTTTTTTTTTGGTTTTTTTGATAATTTTTTAGTTACTTAAGTTTTGAAGGGATTTTCCCTTTTATAATTTTATGTCAATAAAACTCCCTAAACTTTAAAGAAATTTTATATATAAGAAAATATTGTCACATCAATTTGTCATCACAAATGTCCAATCAAGGGAAGGACTTGCAATTATTGTTCCACTCCTCTCCTCTTGCTCTCATCTCCGCCTCTTAAGGGAAAATGACCGTCAGTCCTAACGATCATAAAAAATTACAAAAAAAGTTCCCAAGAAATTTTTTGATATTATTTCTATTCACAACAAGAAATACTATATTTATAATAGAAAGTGTTATATTTATAATAAAATTTAAAAACCTAGTCATTTACAAAAAAAAAAAAAAAAAAAAAAAAATTTACAACAAGAAGTGTTATATTCATAACAAAATTTAAACACTTGGATTTTGTTTCAAAATCAAGTCCCTAATCTAATCCAACTGCGCACTGTAGTATCAACTTCAATTTGAGCTATATTAAACTAATCGCCTTTTCCTACTTTCGTACAACACAGCATCTCACTGTTATTTAAAATTTACAAAATTTTAAAAGGTTAGATTATTATTATTATTATTTTTGCTCAAAAGATTATTTTTTTTACCATATTATTATTACTTATACAATCGATGATGTCTTGTGTTCTTCGAGCAAAAAAAAAAGATGATGTCTTGTGTTGATGCATGATGTCGGAGGGACCCACCAATGATGGACTCCTTGACGGTAAGCTAACTTTATTGTTTTTATGAAAATTAACACGTGATATCAATAAAAGGCACATGACTTCCCATACAAATTAATTAGTTCATGAAATTCTATAACATTTAAGTTATTTTTTTACCATATTATTATTACGTACCCGTACAATCGAGGATGTCTTGTGTTTGCATGTTGTCCGAGGGACCCATCAATTATGGGCTCCTCAACAGTAAGCTACCCTTAGGGTATGTTTGGTTTGGGGGAAGGGAGGGGGAGGGAAGGGGGAGAAAAATGGAGGGAAAATATTAAAAGGGAAGAAAACTTTTGTGGGCCCCACCACAAATAACTTTTCTCTCTCTCTATTTTCCCTCCCCTCCCCTCCACTTTCCCCCAACCAAACATACCCTTAGGCCTCTCGTTTGATATGTGGAGTCGGTGGGAAGGGAAAAGAACATTAGCAAATTTTTCCATTTGATAAATATTTTGAACAAATCTTTTTGAGAACTCAAATTCTCGAGCCCACCAATATTCCCTCATTTTTGGGAAGATCAGATCATATCTAACCAAAATTGGTGGGATTTCAAGTTCCCACATCATTGTTGATATTTTTTGACAAGTTTACCCCTTAAATTTGATTTTGGTGGGAATGTTTGAACTTGACAGGAAAATTTGAATTTGACAGAAATTTTTTTTACATAAGTTCGAACTTGACAAGAATATATTTTTTTAAAATATATTTTAGCAAAAAAATTATTTTCTTTTTTTATTTTGAATTAATTACTTTTGAGGGTAAAATAGACATTTTTTTTATTATTTACCAACTATTACCTCTTTATTTTCTTCCTACTATACAACTCATCTTCCCCCATCTTTTAAAATCTTTCCTTCCTTTCATTTCTTTCTTCTAAGTTCCTTTCCCTCCTTAAATTTTTCCCATACCAAACAAGGCCTTATTGTTTTTATGAAAGTTACCACGTCATATCAATATATCAATAAAAGGCACATGACTCCCTGTACAAATTAATAATTTCATGAAATTCTATAAAATTTAAGTTATTTTTTTACCATATTATCATTACGCATACAATCGACGTCTTGTGTTGATGTCTTGTGTTGATGCATGATGTCGGAGGGACCCATCAATTACAGTCCATGCATAATGAATTTGAGCAATTTTCGTTTTCTTCAACTCCTATTCCTCCCTTTCTTTTTAATGAAAATTATTGGGTGAAGGGTCAAAAATACACATGACCTTTTTCCTTTTTAAGCGTCCAAAGACCACGATCTTTTAACTGGATCAAAAATATACACGACGTTACGTTTTTTGGGGCGTCTTGCAAAGACTATGATCGTTAGTCAACCGTTAGTTATTTGTCGATTTGGATGGAATTGGCGTGGAATAAAAAAATTAAAAAAATTAGGAACAAATTCAAGAAATTAGGAAAAAAATAAAAAAATAAGAAAAAAATTAGGAAAAAATTCAAATAATTAGAAAAAAATAAATAAAAAAGAAAAAAAATTAGAAAAAACAGAAAAAAATAAAAAAAAAATTCAAATAATTAAAAAAATAAAATAATGCGAAAAAAATTAGGAAAAAAATTCAAATAATTAGAAAAAAATAAAAAATAGAAAAAATTATTTAATTTTTAAATAAATTTAATAAATTTAACTATTTATATTGATTGATATAAATTAGTACAAAATCTCTTAGAAAATGAATAGGGCGTGCCACTAAGGAGGGAAGAAAGAGAGAGACTAGTGTCTCTATCACTCATTAGGATGAAATAATTCTAAGAATCATTATTGAAGCTCCATTATTGATGCATTCCCAACTAATCATTCGTTTTCTTGTTCGTCCCAAGCTTCAATCAAATCATCCGATACAAAGATGAAGGGAAAATCTTTTTCAGGCCTATATTACCAAAAAATCTTAAAAAATATCCCAAGATTTTGAAAATCCCAAAAAAGACCCTAAGATTCTGAAAATTTCAGAAAAAGCCCAACGTGAGTTGTTAATGGGTTTAATATAATTGTTAACGGGGATCTTGATATAGTTATTAATTGGGCTGATTTAGTTGTTAACAACAATGTTTTTAACAACTAAATTAGCCTAATTAACAACTATATCAGTACCCCACTAATAACTATATCAGCCCTATTAACAACTCCGTAAATTTTGAAGGGCATTTTCTGGGATTTTCAGACTCTTGAGGTCTTTTTTGGGGTTTTCAGACTCTTGGGGCCTTTTTTGGGTTTTTTATTATTATTAAAGGGCCCTAAAAAGGATTTTCTCAAAGATGAATGCCTCCGTACAAATCTTCTCTCCTCACGTAATCAAGTAATTCTTTTGTCCCACATGCCTAGGAACAAACCATATGCACCTTTCATATATTTCATTATGAAGTTAAAATAAGGGTAAAGGTGCAATAATGCACATAGGCTTTTATCAAAGGTGCATCCAGCACCATATGCTTTTAAGAGGAGCAAAAATGCACATGAGTTCTTTAAATCAGAGCAAAAATCTCATCACAGTCAAATTCTCCTAACAGACGTTAAGTGCATCCTGAAAATACCAAAATACCCTGAACTCAAATCATCCCATTAACTTAAAAAAAAAAACTCCCAGATGCATCATCTTCTCCGGCGAGCTACTAGTTCATTTTTTGGGGAAAATCTCACCTCTTCAATTCACAAACTTCAAATTGCATAAAATTATAGTAGAGAACAGAAAACATAATTTTGAAACAACAAAACAGCAAACCTAGGTTTTTCTATCATTGTTACAAACTTCATCCAAATCAACAAAATCATCAACAAAGATTTTGAAATCCAAATTCAAAACTGAACCGGAAAAATGAACAAGAACCCAGAAGAGCATAGATGATGAAGGAAGAATAAGAACCCAGAAGGGCATAAATGATGAAGGAAGAATAAAGAACCCAGAAATATTCAGAACCACCTCCGTCGTGACTAGTCGCCGGTGGGCTCCTCCTCTTCACCATAGCCACCACCGGAGGAAGCTTTCAAGAGGGAAAAAAACAGAGTGCGTCGTGGTCGAAAGAGGGAGCAAGATTTGAACCAAAGAGATCAGATCGGACCTTCCTCCCATCACCTAACTCAGCTGCGTTGGAGAAATGGGAGAGAGGCAGAGAACTCGGAACAACCACCATCGTTCACCACCAACACCACCCATCGAGT
The DNA here is from genome assembly GCA_019022655.1 of Acacia acuminata. Classification (NCBI taxonomy): domain Eukaryota; kingdom Viridiplantae; phylum Streptophyta; class Magnoliopsida; order Fabales; family Fabaceae; genus Acacia; species Acacia acuminata. The sequence goes on along the minus strand of JAFJYI010000313.1, from coordinate 702,918 downwards.
TGCACTTCATCACTGTTTCGGAAGATAGAGTACAACGCCGCCGTTGGCATCTAAGAAGAGAATGGAGAAGATGAAGGAGGAAGGAGAGTGACGACAGGGGAGGCAACGGCGTTCTACTTCCGGTTGAAGGAGCTGGTGGAGGCGACAAATCTGAAGGGAGGACGATTCAGGCGGCGATGAAATTGAAGAATGAGAAGGAAAGAGACTCGAAGCATTTGAAAAGAAAGAGCAAGGGCAAGGTTGGAATTGCAAAAAGTTTTGCATTTTTGTTTTTTTAAATGAGGTGGGGCCCACCCTAAAAAATAACGTCAGTTGGAGAAACTTAACGGTGTGTGCATTTTTGGACCAATTTTGAGAACTCATGTGCATTTTTGCTCCTCTTAAAAGCATATGGTGCTGAATGCACCTTTGGTAAAAGCCTATGTATATTTTCGCACCTTCACCCTTAAAATAATTTGAAAGTTTCAACAGTTTAATTTTTCTTTTTCCTTTTTTGGAAAAATATGTTTTTTTTTTAAATTTACAAAAAGTAATAAAGACTATGTTTGGTTTGAGGGGAGGGAGAGAGTTTCTCTCATCTGTACTAAATAGCTATAGAAAATTTTCAATTTTTCAAAACTAAACTCTCAACAAAAAGAAACATTCTTCCCATCAATGATTATTTAGTCAATATCTTCTCTAAGGTCTCATTCCCTCTCATCTCTTCTCCTCAAACTAAACACACTCGAGGGAATTAACCCTGACCCTTAAACTTATTTAGTGGTCCCAATGAATGCCTATGCCCTTGAACTCATTTAGAAGTAGAGACAAGAAAAGTAGGATTTAAAATTTGTGCTTCAAAAATAAAGATAGACTTAAAAGGACTAGTGTTGTAGAGTGAAAGGGCCTAAAAGGGTTAGACCTATAGGGTCAAGGGTGGCCCTTTTAGGCCCGCATTTTCTAAAAAAATTATTTATATGAGAATAATGTTATTGATTTTTTATACATGGCTAACAATGCTGTAAATATTTAGTTGTTATTATCTATTTTAGAATTAATTTTCATAAGAACATCTTGTATTAACAAATCTAAAAATTAAAAGCTTATAAAATATTTTTCTTATTTCCTAAGTATTTTAACTAATTTTGTATTTTTTGATTTATTTTTTAGTGATTATTTTGTTCATATCTTATGTTATTTATTTTGTTGACTACTTACACTTTTCAAGACATATTTTTAAGAAATATTTTAAATTTTGTTAAGTCTTCTTATTAATTTTTTGTAATTGTGGTGTGTGGATAATAATTTATCTTTGATTATAACTTAGTGACTATGTTTGTTTGTTGCATGATGCGTAATGTTTAAACCTTAATTTTGACAACATTTATTTGTTAAATTAGAACTTTAATTGTTGTAATTTACTAATTATATTTCTTTGAAAAAAAACTCAAGAAACATAGTTAAAATTTAGAAACATGGCTTCCAACCCTTCTATGCTCACAGGTTAGGCATTAAAGAATAGATGTTTTTCTTACTCTTGGCCTAAAAAGATCGACTTTTTTAAGCCCTGACCCTTATTCCAAGCTCTATTTAGGGGTCTCTGATAATTGAATATTTCATACACTTCTTTTTATCTCTTGATTAATAATTTAGGACTCTTTAGTTAATAAATAATGGCTTTTATACTTATTTGGGCTTGGGGCCTTCGATTATATTTTAGCTATTTTTAATAATAAAATTACAGTTTTACATTGCTTCACTATTTTTACCATAAATCTTGAACCAGAGATCGGATTTGACTCATTTTTGTTTCATATTTCATATGATTCAGAGAGCTACAATTGTTATAAAGACATGAAGGGCAAATTTGGACAAGAGGGCGGTCGATTTTGGAGCCGAATTCAGATGTATATTTCTGCATTTTATTTGAGCTCGAATTTTGTAATTAAAGTCCACTTTTATTTTATTTCCATTTTGGGCTGAACCATTGAAGCCCATTTCCATTTTAGGTTAAGTTTAAGTCAGATGGTGGCTACAACACTATGTCATTTTTTTGAAAGTTTTGAATTAAATACAGAAGTTTTAATTTCTCTGCAATATTCTTCGTCTGTTCTTCATTTTTTCTAGCCATACTTGGCTAAACTTCTTCGATTAGCCCAATGTTGAGGATTCCATGATTCGTCTAGAGAGCTTGCGCTTTATCGGTAATTTAACTCGTTTCTGTTTTTATCTTATCGGCTTTGATTTCTGGAAATAGTTTGAATATTAGATTTAATATTCGGTTTGGTTTATCCCAAGGACTCGAGTTCGAACTAGGTTTCAATGTTATCGTACGATTGCACAATGAGATGGCATTGTTCGGACATATGCTAGGCGATCGTCTAGTCGAGGGATTCTCTGGACGAACACAGAGATTTCGGTTCGTCCAGAACCAATCGTGAATTGGTTATATTTCGTTCAATGATGGAAGTCTCTGGAATCTGAATGTTGGGTTAATCGATTTTAATATGTTTCTGTTTATTGCGTTCTGTCTCTGTTTATTTTCATTTTTAATTTGTTTGAACCAAAAACCCCTATTTTTACTGTTTTTTTGTTATTTATTCTTGTACAATCAAACCCGCTTGTGAATTCGTTGGGAAAACGACATAGGTTCCCTATTACCGCAAATCTTCTATTAAATCTGGTTATTTTGAGGGATACATCAAATCTCTTTCAGTCCCAACAAATGCCTGTGCCTATTTTGAAAATTAACGAATCTCAACTTTTTTAATTAATTAATTATTTATTGTTTTCAAGATTTATATCTCCACTCCAATGACCACTACAAAAAAACAGACGTCCAGTAGTAATGATTCAAAGAATCGTTAAAAAATAAATTGTTGTAAGCTGTTTTGTTGCGATTTTTAAAAACTGCTACTCTTTTAATAAAACCGCTAATGTACTTGTAGCGGTTCTAGGTCACCACTATAAGATGAGATCGGGATGATAGATTGTATGAAACTTTTGTAGCAGTTAGAAAACAGCTACAAATGATGATGCAAAATTTTTGAGTGACAGGAAAGGAAAATTGAAAAATGGACGCCAACATTGTGTTGGTCGATTTCCTTAATGGCAAGTGAACCAGTCGAACAAGTAATAAAGAGTAAGTAGAGTATCATCCCACAGAGACTGGAATACCAAATGATGACACCAAATTGTAGATTAGTTGTGTTCAACAAGAGAATAAATCTGATTAGTTTGAGAGTTTTGATAACTATACTAATAAACAGAAAAAATAACTAAATGATTGTAGTCGTAAGAAGATATCAGTAAAAAGATAGACTGAACTCGGACTCCTTTCTAAGCACATCAATCCCCCAGTTGCCTATACGCATTGCTATAGCATTCATGCTGTACATCTCTTGCAAATGCTACAACATAAACACCTTTTGCAATGTTATTCAGTTAACCCACCACGTTAATCTACCGAAGCTCTCGCGTCCGATACATACAATCCTATTATGTACTTCTCCCATTTGTCTATGACGATTTTGGTTGGATTATCAATACAAATCAAGGTGTTATGGTTATGAGCGGTAGACCTATTCCTGAATCCTATAATAATATGTCAAGCCTTGCACCAGCCTGCCTAGCAATCACTGTTTCTTAGATGTCTAACCCCGACTCCTTCTTAGTAAGCCGAGGCCATTGATTTAGCCCTTAGCTCTTGCTAATCGACAAAAAATTAAATAACTGATAAGAAAACTGAATGTATTAAATTAAGAACTAGCAACTGGGTTCATTCCATACTTAGAAAATCATCCTCGTTCAGCCAAAGGAAGTTTGTTCATGACTGACGAGGGAATCACTAAACAGAATACTACAGAATAGCTATGACAAAAAGATTGACTGGAATTAAATAAAAGAAAAGAATAGAAAGCTTGATTGAGGTTCTGACGGTGTGGAAGAAGCCCTGTCACGTCACAACTCCACGTCTTCTTCACTCCGTCTCACTACAAGGAAGGATGCTGGGTTCTCTTGGAGTCCTCGTGCTTCGTAATTCTCTCATTCTTCTTTCGAGTCTGGACATATAGGATTGGTCTTTGACTCTCGATGACTTCCGACCCTCTTTAGGGTTGGCTGTTGTTTCCTTATATAGTCTGGTCTACTTGCAGCGTACGTTCAACAATCTGGGCCTTTCCTAATCTGTCGAGGTCCAATCGTATCTTTCTTTCCAATCTTGGTAGATTGATTCTGCTGATTCTGCGGGATTCTTCAAATCTTTAGTTTTGATCATTCGCATCCTCTATTTCAATACGTCAGCAATCTAACCATTATTTTCGACCTGTACTATATTTCCTCAAACAACTTTTACAAAAGATCAGGATATATGCCGCATAGTACTGCATCACTTACTATGCTATAGCTTCAGGGATCCATTGTATTGTACTTCGGTAAAGCTGTCCTGATGCTATAGCATAGCATCGGCTATGTTATGCAACTTTCTCATAAAATCTCAAAACTTGCTCTTTCTTAGCACATGTTTAGGATGTAAATGAAATTTATTCTTAAGTTCCCTGTACAATGAATTAATGCCTTTTTGCTCAGTTTAAGCAGTTAAGATCATATTCACCATACAATTTAGTCATAAAATACAGGAAAAACATGGCATAAATCATGCTCATCACATTGTAATGGTTTTAAACCACTACTAAGTACTTCCAAAAATTTTAAAAAATTGGCAACAAAAGTTTTAGCGGTTTATCAATATTTTTTGTCCACGAATTCAAAACTGCTACAAGTATTGGAAAAATTGCGCCAAATGTTAAGAATAATTTGGATATTTTGTAGCGGTTGTGTAACCGCTACAAATACGAATGGAATTTCAAAAATTGTCCCAAATTTATATGGCGAATTTGGATTAAAATTTCTAGTGGTTCTAAAATCGCTACAAAATATTGCTATTTTGTTTTTTAAAAAACTATAATTTGTGTCCATTTTTATAATGTTTTACTATTTAAGTGACAATTTAAATGATAATAGTTAATATTTAAAAAAATGATTAACTTAAGTTAGATATATTAATGAAGCCAGCTCATTTCCTTTCGATTCATATCGGATATAGCTTAAAGAGGCTAGCTCAATTGTATGTAGATTGGACTATCAAGTTGCATGGTATGCCCATAAAAATTGTGTCAGACCGTGATTTGAGGATCACATTTATGGGAATTAGGTTGAAGTACAATACGACTTATCATAAGCAGACTGATGGTCAAACATAGAGAATGATGTAAACCTTGAGCATATGTTGGGGGTTTATACCATTGAGTTACCTGGTAGTTGGGATCATTACTACCTTTAGGAGAATTTGTTTACAATAGTAGTATTAACTCAAGCATTTGATGACTCTTTTTGAGGCGTGTACGACAAAAAGTGTTGATTGCCTCTTTGTTAGACTGAATTGAGTGAGTGAATCGTGATTGCACCAGACTTGGTGGACGAAACTATAAAGAAAATTGAGATGATTTGCTATAAGTTGTTGACCGCTTAGAGTAGACAAAAGAGTCATGCAAATAAGCGACGTAAACCTTTAGAGTTTGGAGTGGGTGCCATATGTTTCTTAAGATTTCAATGGTAACTGGTACTGGCAGATCCATTAAAGCCAAGAAGTTGACTCGTTGATTCATTGGGCCATACAAGATTTTGGATTGAATTAGACTGGTTGATTATCGAATTGCCTTGCCACCTCACTTGTTGAGTATGCATGTATTCCATGTGTCGCAAATTAAATAATATCATCCAAATCCTTCCTATGTAATTGAGCTTGAAGAGGTCGAATTAAGAGAGAATTTGACCTATATGGTCGAGCAAGAAAGGACCCATTATGTGAAGGACATGCAGTTGTGAAATTGAATAATCCGTCTCCTAAAAGTTTTCTGGAAGGGTATGTCTCCCGGTGATGCTACATGGGAAATTGAAGATCAATGTGACGTGATTTTCCTGATTTGTTTGACTAGGTATGTCTGTGTGTTGTGGACTTGTGGTTGTATTGATATTTATGGTTGTGTTGTTTTGTGATCAAATTTGTGTGATGTTGTAATTTTGTTTGCGTTGGTGACCTTTGTTTTGTTGTGTTGGCGTCCCCATGTATTTTGGTAGTGCTACTTTGACTTTGATGTTGTTGTACTGGAATTTTGTGTTGTGGATATGTTGTTGTACTGGAATCTTTTGTTGTAGATTGTATTCTTTCAATGACTTGATGAGAATTTTAGGGACAAGATTCTATTTAGTTGGGGAGAATTGTAACATTCTAATTTTTATTTTTAGGAATTAAGTATAATTATGAATGAATTATATAAGACGAACGGATTTATTATGTAATTTTTGGAAAAAAATAAATTAAATTAAAAAATTAATAAAAAAGTAATTAAAAAATTAAAAAAATTAATTAAAAAGTATTTAATTAATTATTGGTCCGCACGCCACCAATGTTGATAATTAGGGAGGGGGTAGTGATTATACCAACCCCCCTCTTTTCTACATATAAGGGTGTCTGGCGGTGAGGAGGACGAGATTGAGATAGAGCGAGAGCACGAAGAAAGGAGAGGAAAAGGAGAAGAGATGGAGGCTATTTGAGTTTCTAAGTTAAATTATTTATCTTATAAGATCATTTAAGTAATTAAACTAGCTTCTTTTCAATAAACTTCCTTAATGAAAGTTATTCTATGTATTTTTCTCTTTCTAATGAGTATTGAGGAGTAAAAATTTTAGGGTTAGGATTTCGGGACAATTTTGAGTTTTGATAATAGATGACTATAGATATGTAGAAGAAGATTAATAGTTAATTTTAATTGGTTTAGATTTGTTAATGGGTTGTTATAGGAATTTAAAACTAATTTTTTATTTAAAAAGTTTAGGATTTATGTCATATATGATCTTTTTACCGATTAAATGTGGGTTAAATAATTTATTTAGGTTAATAGGATATTATTGAAATTTTAATCGGTTTAGTTTTGAAATTGAAGGACTAAACTATTATTTCGAAACTCGCAGTCTAAATTGTGATTTTTGAAATTCATAAGTCTAAACTGTCATTTTTGAAATTTGTAGGAATAAATTGTCATTTTTGAAATTGGAAGGACTAAATGGTCATTTTTAAAATTTAAACCCCTAACTGTCATTTTCAATTTTTATGATAATAATATATTATTATTACAATTTTTATATTTTGAATTATATAAAATTACAAGTTATAATTTGATTATGTTGAGTTTTGAAGAGTTATTAATGCTTAGTAAATTAATTATAATAGATTGATTTTGACGTGTGTTTAAGTTCTTGGATTAAGAGCAATATGATAATAGTTGGCTTTGGCGAGAGGTAATCACTTTTCTCTTGTTGTGCTTGCTTGTATGATGTTTATGAGTGATTGTTCACTATATAAATATATGAAACTATGTTCATAATGAAATTGTCTTGTGGGATTTATTTTAAAAAATAAGGATGGTCGCTGCATCAATCTTTTGCTTGGCATATTATGTATGTGATTTATAATATAAAATTTGATATCGAAATTGTAATATAGAATTTGTGATTTGGAAATTTGTGAATTATATTTCTAATACTTTGTTATATAAAATGTTCCACTTGGTATCCCATGAGCATATATTAATGTTTGTAATGAGTTGGATTGATGGTTACTAATATTTTTCAGGTGATAGTTCTCGTGTAGGTCTATTAAGAAAGGCTTCGGAAGCTTAAGCTACTTTTTCTAATAGTAGTGCTTCCATTTTTTTTGATACATGTTGAATTATCATATATTACCACATAAGGGCTCATTTTGCATACTTTGGTATATTTTGATAAATCTTGAAGCAATATTCAGTAAATAGTTTGGGTCTAATAAAGTCCAAAGCTCAACTGTGTGCATAAAAGATCTTGATGAATGGTTTAATCAAACCATTAATTAATTATTGTTCTTCAAAGTGGAGGATGTTACAATATGCATATGTGAATTTCAAGTTCAGAACGACATGTAAAACAATGTGTATGGTAGTGCGAGATAAACTCATTCTTGTAGCTTATAACTTAGTTAGAGTTATGCACTAACTGTACTAACACATACTATTTAATGGAGGTCTAATTTGAACTCCTTTCCAGTAAATTAAGATCATTGCTCTTGCTTATTATTGGCCATCTAATAGACAAGACCGACGTTAACACACACCTCATTAAACAAACTGAATTATATTAATTGAAACTTAGCAATCTAGTTGTAGATACAGACTAAGGTTCTATTGTCGCTTACCCACAAGAAAATTAGTTCATGGCTTGTGGCAAGATTACTACTGAAACTTTCATCATGTAATCCATGAAAATATAGAAAAAGAAACTATGAAGAAGAAGATAAGTCGAAGGTATTCGAAAACACAACGAAGTGTCTGTCACATGATGCAACAGTGTCTTCTTCGTCTCAACAACCACTACAAGATAAACGATGTTTTGTAGTGGTGGTGAAAACTGTGTATGTGTAAAGGTTCTGGCCACTACTAATAACATGCGTAGCAGTCAGAGAAATCGCTACAAAAACACTGTGACAAGTTGTTTTGTAGTGGTTAAAACAAACTGCTACTCAAGTATATTCACTGCTACTGATACTGTAGCGGTTATGGGTCACCACTACAACATGACATCCAAATGACATATTTTGTTAATATGTTGTAGTGGTTTAGGAATTGCTACAAGATGAAATTGCATATATTTTTAGCAGTCAAGTAACTGCTGCTAACTACGTCCATGAATTTTCAAAAATAGGTGGGAAAAAATTTGAGTGGCGGCAAAATATTTTTAAATCTTGGCTGGAAAAAATTTGTAGTAGTTTAGAAACCGCTACAATATTGGATGAAATTGTCAATGGCACCAGAAAGTTTGAATTAAAATTGTATGGGAATGTTGAAGTCAAAGTCATCCAAACTGATCTCAATAAATGTGAGATTACCTTTTGGGCGATTAAACTATTAATTTTTACCTTTAAATTTCCAGGATCTCTAGCTTAAAGTATAAATAAATACAATCATCTAGTCATCTAGATATATGAATTTAAGTTATACAATCCATAACCAATGTTTTAATCGAAACATCAGCAACAAAATATTCAAAATATTGTCTCCAGCTTTCACATCAACAGTCCACCAATCATTATCTCCAACATTGCTCCACCTCCTTGCCTTTCTCTCTAGAATCATCATTATGTTGTTTTCCTGAACTATTAGAAGTCCTTGAGATTCATAATTGAATCTTAGAGTAACAATTAACTCATGCATTATATATATAAACAATGTATGATAGATAACCACAATTATGAAAATAAACAAACAACATTCAGTATATATATCACATACAACCATATAATGCGCATAGCTTAGACCGTAGGATTAATGCACACAACAAAATCCAGGAACATATAGTCATATATGCACACAGTGATGACTGCAAAGCACACAAAAGTTTTGGATCTACAGCGTTGGGAAAACAACCACAACAATTGATGAATGCAAATACACGTGTGTCCATGACATAGATCACAATCATGGTACAATCAGACATACATAAATATATAGAGTGTTTGAGATTAGAGTTACTACATAGTCGATTTTAGTTTGATGATTTATTTCTGTCTCCTTAACACCTTTGACAAAGTGATATTCTCTAAAATATTAAATAATATTCATTACTTATGTAAACCTTTCAAAATTCAAATAATATTTGGATTAAATTACCATTTTACTTTGATTAAAATTCCCTCATTAACTTCCAAAAATGCCAAAATTTCCATTTTTACCCTTGTTACTTTCATTTTCATATTTTTCCCTAGAATTTCCAAAATTTGACACCAACCTTGAAAAATTAATAATTAATTATCCACATGTCTAAATAAAGTGATTCCAAAGCCTAAATCACCCTTGATATGTCTATTTTCAAATAAACATATTACCATCAACCACAACATTTCTTGCTATTCCAGTTTCACTTAAATTCCTTTGTTGTCCAGATTTCAATTCCAGAATTAATAGTCAACTTTAAAAATTCATAATTCTTTGTAAAAAACTCCAAAAATTAAAAATTATGTATCAAATTAAAGATTAAGATGTATACTTAAATTATAAAAATTTCATAATTATTTGACTTCATTTCCTTAGTCAAAAACACATCATAAGCTTACTGGTCCAACAAGATTTTCACTGGACAGTTTTGGAAGCCTTCATTATTTAACCATTAAGCTTCCAAAATTATTGTTCCACCTTAATCCTACACTATTTTTCATTCTAAAAACTTTGGGAAGGTCAAAATAACCAAAATCCTTTTGCTTGGGATTTAACTGAAATTATTTTATCATCATGTGCTTGGGATTTAACTGAAATTATTTTATCGATGGGACCTTATTTCATTTTTAAAATCCTTATAATTTTATGTGAGATTTGACCTTTTTATTCCATGTTGGGGCATAATTTGTTACATATTAAGTCTTTGTATGGCATCCTCATCTTCAAGTTATAGTCTTCAAATCTACAAAATAGGAGAGGATTAATTCGAAATAATAACATATACAAGTGCACAAGATCATGTCTACACTCACTTGCACTTGTGAAGACTTTTGCCCCTCTTCCTTTCCTTCAAATCTTTTGGCCTTCCCTTAGGAAACATCGTGAACATTAGTTTCCCTCTTTGTGAAACTCATAATCATTGGAGTTAAACATTGAAGAAGAGAAGTAGGAACTCAAAACATACTTCTTACCTTAACTTCTTTGATCTTCTCTTCCTTCCTTCTTCCCTTTTTCACTATGTTTTGGTGTTCCTCTTCCCTTGAGCTCTTGGATGAAAATTACATAAGGCAAGAGGGTAAGTTGTTATTTTATAATTGTTGGCTAATGACCCTCATAATAATTGACTATTTTACCATTGCCTTGTATTTCTTTTACTTGTCTTACATTTCCCCCCTCTCCTTTCCTTTGTTGGCCGAATCATGTCCTCTCTTAGGTCTTAATTTTTACCTTGCTTTTTGGTAAAATCATGGTCTACATGTCCTCCTTACGTGTGAGCTGACATTTTGTGGTTAAAGAGAGGATGAGATCATCAATTTTTACTCCCTTTTACTTGCTTTGTTGGCTTCCTTTCATTCCACAATTTTTACCTACCTCTTTTCTTTGTTTTTTACTTGCCTTGTTGGCATTTTTATCTTTACACCTTTTACCTACCATATGGTGTGGCATCTTGTGGTTCATTAATTGCCTTTTTAGCTTATTACATAAGATAGATTTTCATCTCAAGCAATTTTCCCGTTTCAGCTGAAATATATGGCTTCTTTATGAAGCCTTATACCATCTCTTCCAACCTCATTTATATGCATCAAATATCTTGTCATCTAGTTGCATAATTATTCCCTAGCATGGCATGTGTCTTCCTAGGATATAAGATGAAATTGTATGGTTATTCCCTTGGTTATGTCATCAACTTTGACAATTCCATGTATTTCTCCTCTTGGATACTTGGAGCAAATTAGCCATAAATATGTGCATATTCCTTCAACTTGTCGTCTTCCTCCTATTTTGGCCGAAATTCATCAATAAGAAAGGGATCCAAAATTGTCTTCTATTTCTTCCAATCACATGCTCTCTTGACAACTGAATTTTGACTATTCCTCAATTTAATATTTAATAAAATCATTATTCCCTTTTCCTCCTACATTATTTCAAAAATAATAATAATCACAGACTATCCAAATTTCACTTTGAAATAACTCCTAAGGAGCCACAATTTCTTTAAAAAATCACTTGTTGGCCAAAATCAACAAGTACAAATACATTATTTCACATTTTATACAAGAATAAAAAATCTAGGAAAAATAAATATTTCCCAGATTTCTCCTTTTATTCCATTAAATATTCACATTATACATATAATTTCAATAAGTCAAATATTTAGGATATTACAACATAACTCATGATGAATAATATTTGTTTCGTTTCCAATAATTCAATTTGTAATTCATAATGAATTGTTCATAGCTTGTAATTCAAAGTACTGCATTTTAAGTCCTAGATTGGGTGGTGGATGGGTAGGAGGAAGAAATAGATTAGAGAAAAACTACGCAAAAATTTGGACCGAATGATATAAATAACAGGGCTAAAAAAAATTTGGTCCAGACTTTTAAGACCGAATGTATCTCACAGCCGGTCTAAAATGTCTGACTTTTATGACTAGATGTATCACACAACAGGTCTGAGAATTTAGACCTTTAAGACTGGTTGTTTGTGTTTAGTTAAATATCTGGTCTTAAAAGTATGAATTTTTAGACCTGCAGTGTGATACATCCGGCCTTAAAAATCATACTTTTTAGACCTAATATAACTGATGTCAGATTTATATACTTCGATATTCTAGACCTAAATTTTTAAACTGGTCTAAAAACATTTGTTTAAGACCGATCGAACATCTGCTCTTAAAAGTAACAGATTTTTTAGATCACTTGTATCGAGACCGGTTCCAGATCTGGTCTAAGGAGGCGTTTTTTGTCCGGTTTAAATAGCCTCTTTTGTACTAGTGCCAGTACTCCTTCGATAGACGATTGGAAGACATCCATTCTTTATCTGCAATCTCCATCTAGAGCATATAAAAAAAAATCTTTACATGCTTTTTACCTAAATCAATACTAGCAAATAATAACTTTAGTAACAACAAATTAAACAATAAAATCACTAAAAAAAAAAAAAAAAAAAAATCTTTACATACTCTTTACCTAAATCAATATCCAAAACATGAGATAAAAAACCACTAGTATGAGAAAATGAATTGAACTCTCCATTAGATAGAAGAGACGGCTCAAAGCCCCTACCCACAAACCCCATAAGAAGAAATCACAAACCCACTCTAGAAACCTATAAACGCATGAAACCCACAAACTCGACGATGGATGAAGGTGAATTATAGAGGAGAATGACGGGGAAAAAAAGAGTAAAACCACCAAATGAGAGCCGGAATGGAGTCATCAGAGGTGTTAGAAGCGAGCTCTCTATAATTTTGTAAGTTTCAAATGTCAAACAAAAATGGGTCTGGGAGGGTTTTTAAAAGAGTATATTTAACGGTTGTTATTAAAAATTCGTTAACTATATTGTATTTGACGGTTATTTGTGAAAAACTATCAAATATATATTTGACAGTTTTTCAAAAACAACCGTCAAATAAAAGATACCAAATTTTTTTTCAAAAAAAGAACCAAACTAAGATGTAACGGTTTGGAGTATAAAACTGTTAAATATTTTTATAATATACTTAACAATTGTTTTGAAACACTGTTATGTATGTCATTCCCAAAACTCCGCCTCTGCATATTTAACGGTTTTATTAAAATTGTTAAGTATGGAGTGTTAAATATAGACGAATATGTAGTAGTGTCCCCCAATTATAGTATACCAAACAAGACATTATATTGTTTCATTTTGCACAAAGTTGAAAATAGGTTTTACCAACATAAAGCTGGTCTAGCAGTGTAAGGACCTGCTTGATCTTTCTAAGTCTTGAGTTTGAGTCTCAAAAGAGATACTTGTGCTAGGACGAGTAGCTATGAACCCTGAACCCTGAACCCATTAATTGCACATATAGTTGGTGATAGGATTAATTATATTTTATTAATCATTTAACAAAGTTTGAACAAATCAACTTAAATAATATAAGGGTAAAATTGTTCATATAAAAATATTTTCACTCTCCTCCTTGATGATAAATTTAAATAGGGTAATATTAAAATAACTAGGTTCCTCTCCTCTCCCTCTCCCACCCTTCCCTTCTGTTGAACTGAACTAACCTTGAACAATTTTTTAGTACTCATGTTAATAAATTTTATAATGAGATGGTATTTTAGTAATTTTCCTATTTTTTACGAAGTTCAATTATTTATTTATTTTTTAGTTGAATAATTCAACTATGTTTTGTTAACTTGCTCTCTTCTTAATTCTAACAACGAAGGAAAGGGGAGAGGTTAAAATTGCATATCCGATCATCACACACGTAGGCGCCACTTAGGAATAACATTCAGAACTGATTGGGTTGTTCGACCTCTTGAGCAGCTGATCGTTTTGCTTGAAAAGAATACTCAATCCTCTTCTTTTGATCCCCTGGTTGAAAATTCACAAAATTTCTGATATTTTATATTGTATGCTTGTTTCTGCTATCTTTGATGTCGCTGTTTCGGGCTTTGGTTTGGACTTATTGAGACTCTAAGGCTTTGTAACTTTTGTTGAAATTAATATATTTCCCATTGGAAAAAAGGAAAAAAAAATTTGACGCATTTTCTGGCCAATCTTCTCTAATATCAATTATGTCAATTTAATTTTGACACATCGATAGTAAACCAAGAATAATACTTCCTCCTACTGAGAGATGGCGCACATTCTGTCATATGAAAACGTTAGATTGACTATGGTGGAATGCTAGAGGCCATAAAGAAGCATGCAAGAACTGGGCCTACAAATTCACAATTTTGTGTTGGTGGATTTGGCGCTAGAGAAATCTGGCTGTTTTTGAGAAGAAGTACACCTCAAATGATCATATTCTCACAAGTACGAACGCGATGCTGGAATCCCTAAAAAATACTAGCGATCGCCTTGCTGGGCTGAACCTTCATGGTGTTTATTTAGCCCGTGCTCGATAAAGTTGGCGTCCACCAGAGGTGGGGTGAGTGAAGGTGAATGTTGATGGTGCATACTCTAGAATTACGAGGCTGTCTGCTTGTGGAGGGGTTGTTCGCGACACATTTGGGGGCTTTCTTAAAGGCTTCATGTGCCCCATTGAGAATGAGGATGAACTCGCTGCTGAACTCTGGGCATGCCTTCTAGGTTTGAAAGATGCATGGATGATGGGGTTTAGAAAAGTGTGGTTGGAAACGGACTCTACCGAGTGCCTACAGTTAATACTTCACCGTGAAAAGGGTAGTTCATACCATGATTCAACCCTCATAACAGAAGTACAACTAATGCTGGACTACAAAGTTTATGTACGTGCCTTGGTCATGTAATTCTGCAGCTGATTTTTTAGCAAGAGGGGACTTGAGGTAGGACTAGGTCTCCATGAGATAGGTCAACCACCTGAGGAATTGAGAGAGGTTCTATGTAAGGATTGTAATGGGTGTAATAATCCCATGAGTGTTAGCTGAGGTGTCTCAATCTTTATCAAAAAAAGAAGGGTTAAGGTGCATATTTGCCAATGAACTATTACTCGAGGAGCGTTTGGCACAAAAAATAATTGAAGGGACCAAATTGGCCAACGAACTATTAAAAAGTGAAAAACAAATACCAAATAACTATTAAAAAAACAGCTATCACTACTACGTTAAAATATGAGGCACTGGCGTAGGACGATGGCAAAGATGCGAGAGAAAAGAGTGGTTAAGCCTTCTTGTTAGATAAGGCAAACACCAACAGAGATGGGACCCATGCAAGTAGGCGCTATGGCAGCTGCGGTTGTTGCTTGTGGCATCGGAGGGACGCAACCAGGGTGCAAGGTGCATGCTGGTCGAAAGCTGTGGATTGTTGGATGAGTTCAAGAGGGTGAGTGGAACACCTAGCAACAATGGTAGCTTTGGAGATGTCGACGTCGCCAACACTATGACAGTCAATGGAAGATGGAGACACCAAGACAGTGACGAGGGTAATTGTTTGTTGGTGAATCTGCTCAAAATTGTGTTTTTTTTTCCACTTTTCAATAGTTCGTTGGCCAATTTGGTCCCTTCAATTATTTTTTGCGCCAAACGCTCCTCGGTAATAGTTCATTGGCAAATCTACTCCCTAACCAAAAAAGAATAATACTTCCTCCTATGTTTTACAAGGAAATAATCTCTTATTGGGTGGTTTTAAATTTAATGCTTCCTTTGATAATATATATAAGCAACATTCCTTCATAAACGTCTAGTTCAATATACTCCTTATTTGGCCCACAATATATAGGTCACTTGGGAAGCAATTAATATTTTTTTTTTTGTCAAGTTTGCCTCTGTAATTAATGTTTAAATATGACTCATTGTATTCTATCTCTCATTCAAAATTTGATTTAATATGGGTAATGTTAGAAAATTTCTTTAATTTAGGACAAATTTAATGAGTTAACTGTTATTTTTTAGTTATGATGAATTGGTTCAAGTGGCTTATTTTGTAGACTAGAGAAAGTATAAAAAAATATATCATTTGGTCCTTCTTATAAGCAACTTTTTCTCTCTTGAGGTTGATCCTTAATATAAACAATTTTTTTCTTGTATATTAAAATTTAAACAACTTTTTCCCTTTTCTACTACTACTAAATACATATGTTTATATTAATTATCCCCACTCACCACTAATTATTTTTTATTTAATCAATTATTACACATTCTCTCTCATATTTTATATTCGTTCTCTCTCATACGTTCTTTTTATAAATAGAGGCATATTAGAAAGGAACATAACATTTTTGACACATTAATATTTATTTTTTTTAACTAACATTAATTGCCATTTCATTTTATGCAATCAAGAAAAAAAATTGCTTATAAAAAGGTCTGAAGGGAGTAAGTTGTGTTTTCCTAAGAATTTGATGTAGTCTTTTCATTTTTACCCTCAATTAATTATAGGCTTCTCTCATTTTTTTTCCCACATATTCTCTCTCATCATTGTCTTCATAAATAAGGATATACTTTAAAAAAACTGTAATTCTTATGTGTTTATTACTTTTAACTAATTTTAACAAACATTTCGTTTTGCATAATTTGAGTAATTGTACTTGTTGCATATAAAAAGAACTGGATAGAGTATAAGGATTAAATCCCTTTTGTCCGATCTATACATATTTACCTCTGTTAAATATATGTTATTCATTATTTCTCTCTACAATAAATTTTCACTCATTATATCTTTTTTTTGCTCGAAAAGGATGCATATATTACCACTGACTAAAAGTCAAAGCAACTGATACAGAAGCTAAGGAAATATTCAATACAATCAAACTAATGCAAATAGATAAAACCCAAACAGATGGGTACAAAATAGGGAAAGATAATACTAATCAAATCGTCCATCATCACGGGGACTGAGAGTACATAGCAGCATCCACATCCAAATTAGCTTTCTGAGCATCCAGGGTTATAAGAGACAACAAAGAGGGTGATGGTTGGAAAACCCACCCCACCAGGCACACCCTCTTATAAGCATTTGCTGCTAATAAGTCAGCAGCTCTATTACCTTGTCTAGGGATAAAAGCTAAAGAGAATCCAACCTTGCCTGCAAGAAAGCTAATAATATCATGAATAATGCCCCTACACCTCCAATCACATAAGTCAGGAGATTTAGCATCAATATTAGAACACAGAGAAAGGCAATCAGTTTCAAAAAGGACTTTATCATGGCCTAAGTCCACTGCCCATCAGGGCCCTTTTGAGGGCCAATGCCTCTGTCATAAATGCAAAAATAGATTTAACTTTATCTACAAAGCCCAATTTAAAACAGCCAACATGGTCGCGACACACAATACCAATTGCACCCTCATCCTTCCCATGAGCATATGCCCATCAAAATTAATCTTCAACACATCCGGATCGAGGGACCTCCAATGGACAAAGGAACTAGGGGAACCACCCGAGTCTTGCTTTGAAATCTCTCGGTAATGCCAAAAATCAGAGTTGTTCTTCTTAGCTAATTCCAGAACGGCAAGGAGATTGGGCTCTTGATGATTAAAAACCTTTTCATTTCTCTGCTTCCATATAAACCACAACAGCCAGTAGATTATAGAAACGTCTTGAGATTCAAGTGATTGTGAACCAAGTATTAACAACCACCAAGCATTAAAGTTCACCACATTAGTGCAATCAAATTTGACACCCAAATCACAACCAAACCATACACATCGGGTCCAAGCACAATGAAAGAATAAATGTTCAATACTCTCATCAAAGTCTTCACAGACAGGACATACCCTAAGCCGGGATCTTCTTCTTTTATGGAGAGCAGCATTGGTGGCGATAGCATTATTTAGAATTCTCCATATAAACTGTTAAACTCTAGGAATGCACTTAATGTGCCAAATGGATTTCCAGCAAGAATCCGGAATGACAAGGGACGTCCCTGATTTATCACACTGAACAAAGCACTTGGTCTTCCCATTATGATAGCCCAATTTGACCATATATTTACCATCTTTAGCGCTGGTCCAAATTAGCTTATCCTCAAAACCATTGGTAGGAATAGGGATAGCATAAATAGCTTCTTTAATCACATTAGATACATAGTGTTGAATAGGGGTAAGGTTCCAACATCCGTCAACAATAAGGTCACTTAGTTTACCATGTGTTACAAAGGGGCATTGCTATTTTGGGGTTTCTCAGGAAAGATGATTCCAGGAACCCAACTGTCACCCCAAATTCTAATATCATGTCCGGACACTAGATCCCAATGTAGGTCTTTCTGAAGAAATTTCCTACCATCCAGCAAGCTTGACCAACACCAAGAAGCCTTATGTTAGTTCTCTATGTGTTTTGATGATAATTAACAATTGTAAACACACATTGAAGTTTGTCTTTGGTAAGTTGAAAAACTTACTGTCAAAGCCAAACTCAAGTATTGGTCTCAATACTCAAGTATTGACTTGACAGAGAGTTACTCAAATCCATTACACAAAGCAATCTTGAAGTATTGAACACAATACTCGTATTGAATACTTGGACTTACAAACTCGAGCACTCCAAGTTTTTTTTTCACCTTGTGCCAAACTCAAGTATTGATATGAATACTCGAGTATGGAACACACAGAGACAATTTCAACATTGACTTAAGATCTCAATACTCAAGTATTCAATTGAATACTCAAGTATTGGTCAAACAGAGTCATCAAGTTTCTCATCTTTTGAAAACTCAGTATTGGTTTTGCATACTTGAGTATTGGATTTTCACAAAGCTTTCATACTTAACACTTGTTTATGAATACTCAAGTATTCATTTCAATACTCAAGTATTGACTTGGGAAAGTCTTCACAAAGTTTTTCAAAATGAATGCATACTTGAGTATTGAGTTGGAATCTCAAGTATTGGGCATACAGAGAGCTTTTCTCTTTGTCAATGATTTGAACACTCAAGTATTGAGGTTTTGAACTTAAACTTATTTTCATATCAAAAGTTCAAAACTTCGAGTATGGATTTGGATACTCGAGTATTGACCTTATTTCAATGATAAGGTCCAAAGTCAAATCTCGATGATTCCTCTCGGAAGAAGAATACTCAAGTATCAAAATGAATACTCAAGTATTGACTTAAGTGCACGTGTGAGACTCAAGTATTGATGAACATACTCAAGTTTAATCTCTAATGTTTCTAGATATGTTTAACCACTTTATTGGTGAGTTTCGAATGATTAGAGAATGTACATTGAAGGTTTGAAGCAAAAGCAAAAGTGATGTCGGCACATTAATTGCAAACCCGAGAAAGTTGCATACTTTTGGGTAATCCATCTGCACACGCCTACAAAGAATTAAAGAATGATTTCTACATCTAGTAGCTGCTATTCCAACGGACAAATTCCAGAGAGTCAACTCTGAACATCTGCCCAGCTGGATTAAGTGAAGTTTAGAGAGAGAAGAAGACCTAAACTAAACCAAAACCTTGTCTAATGAAGGCAACGGTTATAATCAAGATTACAACGGTCATTTAATGCACTCTTAGTATAAATAGAGTTGCATTCAATTCTTCTCAACAACAACAACTGCTGAAAATGAATTGCATTCAAGTCTTACACTTATTCTTTCAATTTTCATCTATATTGTATCTTTTGATACACAAGCTTCAGTGTTTATCATTATCTACTCTTAGAGAGAGTTTCTACTTGTAAAACATTTATTGTAAAGAATCACAAGTCAGGGGACTTGGTGATTTGGGAGTTCATTGATTACAACTTGTAAGGGGGAGTGAGTTCTAGAGAGAGAACTACTCTTTGAGTACAGAGTGTGTAATCTTTGAGATAGTGATATCACAAGTATGGGGACTTGGTGATTGGGTTCATTGATTACAACTTGTAAGGGGGAGTAAGTTCTAGTGAGAGAATTACTCTTGTGTACAGAGTGTGTAATCAATTGATATAGTGGAAATCCCAGTGTCACGGGGATCGGACGTAGGTCAAGGAGTTAGACCAGAACTAGTATAAATCTTTGTGTCTAGTTGTCCTTCTCTACATCTTGTTCACCTCTTTTTTGCTGTATGAAAAACAGAGCAAATCGAAAAAGTTCTCAAAATCCCCAATTCACCCCCTCTTGGTGATTTCCTTCACTTTCACCTTATATCCCTTTTTGCATCAAGGAAGTCATCATCAGGGAAATATACACTCTTCACCACTTTAGCCCATAAATCATTAGGCCTCAGCATCAGTCTCCATGCAGTCTTAGCCAACAAAGCATCATTCATGATAGTTAAGTCACGTAAGCCCATACCACCCTGAGACTTGCCCACAGTAAGGAAATCACATGCCTTCCAATGTGTACGTCCACCGAAAGCATTCCCATCCCACGAAAAATTGGCCATAAGGCTTTGAATCTCTTTACAGGTCTTCAATGGAAATTTGAAACAATTCATGGGGTATATCGGTATCGCCTGGACCACTGCTTTGATCATAACTTCGCATCCTAAAAAGGAAATCATGGCATAACCCCAACCTTGAAGTTTATTTGTGACCCTCTCTCGTATGTATGCTAAGGCTTGACGCTTGGTTTTCCCCCAAATGCTAGGAATACCAAGATATTTCCCAGGGCCCTCAGCTGATGGAATTTTTAGCAAGCTACCAACTGTTGTTCTAACGCCTGCCGGTGTGTTGGAAGAAAAAAAGATGCTTGATTTGTCAAGATTAATGACCTGGCCAGATGCACTGCAATAATAATGTAGAATAGTGGCTAAATGGTTACAGTCCCCCTTATTGGCATTCATATATAACAAAGCATCATCCGCAAAGAAGCTATGAGTTAGAACTGGGCATCTCTGGCTCAATTTAATCCCATTCAACATCTTGGCCTCTTGGCTCTTACTGATTATGAGTGAGAGAACTTCAGCCACTAGAATGAAAAGATACGAAGAAAGAGGATCCCCTTGTCTTAACCCTCTACTAGGGGAGAAAAAGTTAATATTCTCGCCATCTAAACAGATGCTTAGCCTCACAGACCTCACACAATTAATTATAAGGGAAACCCATTCTTCATAGAAACCAAAGCGTAGAAGCACATTCTCGAGAAAGGTCCATTCCACTCGATCATAGGCCTTACTCATGTCCATCTTCAGAGCAAATTCATATTTCTGACTTGTTCTTTTTCTACGCAGATAGTGATAGACTTCATGCGCAATAATAATGTTATCCTGAATGCACTGCCCCGGAACAAAGGCACCTTGGTTATGAGAAATACAAGGATCGAGCAGGGGCCTCATTCTATTCGCAAGGAGCTTAGAGATGATTTTATAGGAAAAATTGCATAGGCCAATAGGACGAAACTGAGACACATGTTCAGGCCTCTCCACTTTTGGAATTAAAGTGATAGAAGTGTCATTAATCACATCGATCATAGACTTACTAGCAAAAAAATCCTTCACCATATTGCATACAACATTACCAATCTCCAGCTAGGCATGCTGATAAAATAAACCAGAGAATCCATTCGGTCCTCGCGCTTTAGAACCCCCAAGACTAAAAGCAACTTTCTTGATCTCCTCACAAGTAATAGGTAGCGTAAGGCTCTGATTCAATTTAGTAGTGATCTTTCTATCAACAAATGCTAGAACCAGGTCCATATCATTCTCACTTGATGTGGTAAACAGTTGCTGAAAATAATTAGTGATATTCGTCACAATTGCATGTTTCTCCCATAGCCAAGTACCACCATCATCTTTAATACTACGGATGCTGTTGCGTTGTCTTCTCTTAATAGTAGACAAATGGAAGAATCTGGAATTTCTATCACCCACTGTTAACCAATTGACTCGCGAGTGTTGCCACCAAAACTTCTCTTCAAGCTCAAAGACTCTTTAAAGAGCCAATTTGATATCACAAATAGCTCTATTAGACATTGGGTTTAGGTCCACTTGAGATAAAGAAGCCAGCTACCTTTTAAGTGTCTCGATCGATTTAGCATTGTTAGGAAACCCTTTTCTACTCCACTTCACAAGGTCATCTCTGAATTTCAAAAGTTTACAAGCAAACTCATTGGTTGCATCTTGAGAAGTTCCAGAATCAGACTTCCAGCTCTCTTTAACAACATGTCGAAAATCAGAATGTTGGGCCCATGCTGCTTCAAACCGAAAAGATCTTTTCTTCCGACCACTCACAGGTTGGCATTGAACAAATAATAAGTGATGATCAGATCTCAAAGGGTCCACATTAGAGACAAGTAGGTTAGGAAAACGTTCCCTGAGTTGAATATTTCCCAATGCCCTGTCTAGTTGCTCTCTGATAGTCTCAAAATTTTCTCTCTTATCGCACCAGGTAAATCGAAAACCGGTAAACCCCAGATCATCCAATTCACAATCAGCAATAAAGCATTTAAAATTTAGAATTTTTCTCCAAGCTCTAGGCCTTCCACCACATCTTTCAGACTGGGACAAAATGTCATTAAAATCCCCTAACACTAACCATGAGTCATGAATATTCCTACTAATTCTACCCATTTCTTGCCAGCACAGTAGTCTATCCCCTTCATCAGGGGGACCATAAACAAAAGAAACATATGCAGGGGAATCCAAATCACCAGAATCAATGTGGGAATGAATAATATTAGGAGATGAGAAAAGAATATCTACCTTTACCTTCTCAATCCACCGGACGCCAAGCCGCCACTTCGCCTCTTTGGATTCACAAGCCATTCATAAAAAAAACCACATCGTTTCCTTAGCTTTCTAACATAACGGGCTTTCTGTTTGGTTTCCATCAAAAACACAATTTGGGATTTCTTCCTAGAGCACTCCTCCTTCAGGTTCCTGGCTGTCAAGGCAACCCCAAGACCTTGACAATTCCAGGCTAAGATATTCATGGCGCACCGGTGGTTGGTCCCATCCAACCACCGGCGTTATGAGAAGAAGAAGAAGAATCAGAGCCTGCGCACTCCCCATTTCTTGTGATCCAACTTGTTGGAAAGTCAATTTCATGCATATCCAGGGCACTAGCCAAGGGAACTGATCTCTGAGCATCAGGATTTCTTTACATGAGGGATTTCAAGGCTCGGTAGTTCTTTCTTTTGTTTCGCTGTAGCTGACTATTAGAGGAGTGTCCTTTAATTATTGAGGGCCGAGGATCAATTGCAGGGACCGGTTAGGCATTAGAATCTTCAAAACACAACCTTCTTTGTCTTTTAATATTCTCCAAATTTAATTCCATCTCATGAGGCCTTTTAATAAAACAGCCCTTCAACGAAGATGCCATGGCAGATGTGGGTGAAAGCCCAATATTGGGAGCAATAATAGGCGTAATAGCAGGTTCAGACTTACCAGGAAAATCAACCCAATAAGATGGCGTCGTTTCTTCTTTTGTTGGGCTGTCAACACTGATATCTGCTGGGCCCACGATTAAGGGAGTAATAGTTGGAGAATCACCTTGTAAGGCCCACTTAGACTCCAATGCTTGACCACCACGTTGACCAGCAAGGAAAGAGGTTTTATCACGTGAAGGAGTGGCTTGCTGCACATTTAATAAAGGCTGACTTCCTGAGCACTTTTGCCGTCACCTACCAACTGATTCGCCGAATAAGCCTGACAAGGTCCAGTCTTCGTATGACACACTATCTCTGATTCAAGCCCTCCCTGAACCTGACAATTCTTGTTTCTAGGATCCATTCTGCTTGTAGTCAAGAAACCATCCCCGGAGACCAGTTCCGGCTAGAGGAGCAGTCGTGAGCCATCTCCGGTACCCCTCAGCTTCGCACCAACCATCGCTGCAAACCTCCAGAACCTCTTCTAGAATGCAAACACCGACCGTGCTCAACCAACTACCAAATACCCGATTCTTATCCTCTTCATCCCTTGTCTCAATGGAGTTCCTACATGACCCAGCCTACCACAAGAATAGCAGAAAAATTTGAAGCCTCTCATACTTAATGGATACCCAGGCAGCTTCCTTCCCCTTACGCGAAACCATAAAGCCAGGGATCAACGGATTGGTCAACTGAACCAGAGTCCTCACTCGTATAAAGCCTCTACCGAATATTCCGTCCACACTTGGTCATTCAAACATGACCAGTTTCCCAATGGCATTTCCCAGGATCTTAGCATTATTGTCATCAAAAGCTTCCAGAGGGAGACCATGGAATTGCACCCAGAACAGCGCTTCATCGAAGTTAACGTCTTTCAGTATCATACCATCTTCCCAAACTTGGAGGTTCAACAGGTGCCCCTGAATTGACCATGGACGCCCTTTGAGGATGCGGGCGAAGTCTTTTTTATCCCTAAATCGGAATAGAAAGATTAGTTGTCCACGGTCAAGCTCATGTGCCTCCATGCCATCCTCATCTAGATGCCACCCTTTCCTGATCATTGTTAGGACTGTCGGCACATTTAAGTTTTTGTTAGTCAAGATTTTTCCTACTAGATTACCACCTTGTTTCTCCAGCTTCCTATCCAAATTCAAAATGACTTCCTTCGGACCACTGACATTACTACCTTGTCCCAACTCCATACCTCCCAACACCTCACTTGAAGAAAACACCACTCACACACCCATAGAATCAATATAGTTCTGTTAATGGAGACTCCCTCACACACTCGTACCCACAGAAATCAATATAATAGCAGGTGAAAGACACACACACTCATTCACACACCACTCAGACGAAAAAATAAAGAAGAAGGGAAGGAAGGATAACAGATGATCGCCGTTCAAATAACGTCGACCGGACTGGAACACTAGGAACCTTACCACCCTCACACAGGAGAGAGGGCTAAGGATTAAATCCCTTTTGTCCGATCTATATGTATTTAACTCTATTAAATATATGTCATTCATTATTTCTCTCTACAATAAATTTTCACTCATTATATCTCATGTACACTCTATATAAATAAAAGTATAATTAGAAAGAAAAGTAAATATCTTATACATCTTGAATCACCGTATTTTAGTAATTGTTTACTCTAAAAAGGACGGAAAGAGGGTGTATATTTGCAAAAGAAAAAGTAAACAAAAAAAAAAAGGAAAAAAAAGAAAAGAAAAAAAAAAGAAATTGAGGCCTGCAACGACCATCCATTTATAGGATAAGAAATTCTGTATCATCATCTAGTTCGTCCAAAGCTTCACATAGACGCACCCATCAAAATAACCATGTCTGAAAGTGAATACTCCACCAAGCTTTTAGCGTTAATCTGTACTATTAATCTCTATGTATCCTTCTGTATTGTTGCTTCGTTCACATTTTCTGCCGCTATTGAAGATGGCCAAGCAAAAGCTCTGTTGAAATGGAAAGCCAGCCTTACCGAACAAAGCCAAGCAACCTTGTCTTCATGGAACAATGGCACTAATCTCTGCAGAAACTGGAAGGGCATTTCATGTGATGAAGAATCCATGTCTGTGATCAGTATGAGTCTGTCAAATCTTAGCCTTCAAGGTACACTTGACAATCTCAACTTCGCATCCTTTCCTAATATGCAGTATTTTAATCTGAGTTACAATCAGTTTCATGGAAACATTTCCCACCAAATTGGTAACTTGTCTAGTATTTTGCGGTTGAGTTTGTCGGAGAATCCTTCAATTAGTGGTCCCATTCCTAAAGAAATAGGAAAATTGAGCACTCTAAGTGTTCTTGATCTTAGCGAATGTGATCTCGCAGAGAGAATTCCTAGCGAAATTGGGAACTTGACGAACCTGACGACTCTAGTGCTTGCTGCAAATTCTCTGTCTGGTCCCATTCCTAAAGAGATTGGAATGTTGAGTAATCTCTTGAAACTTGATTTGTCAATAAACCCAATGTTATCGGATACAATCCCGTCGTCAATTGGAAACTTGAACAAGTTACAAAAACTTTTTCTCAATAGATGCAATCTCTCTGGTCCTATACCGAATGAAATTGGAAAAGCCCGTTCTCTCATACACATTGATATAAAAATCAATAAACTTTATGGGCCAATCCCTCGCTCTCTGGGAAACTTGTCTGTTCTCAAGAAGTTGGACTTGTCAAATAATGGACTTTCTGGGCCAATTCCTGAATCCATTGGTAACATGATCAATTTACAAGAAGTCTACATAGGAAATAACCATCTTTCAGGACATATTCCTTCCACTATAGGAAACTTGACAAAGCTCAACACTCTGGTATTGATGATGAACAATATTAGCGGTCGCCTTCCATTAGAAATGAATAACATGACAATTTGGCATAATTTACAATTGGGTGATAACAATTTCCATGGCCATTTGGCACAACATATTTGTCAAAGTGGGAGGTTATTTAGGTTTGTTGCTCAAGGGAACCAGTTCACTGGTCCTATTCCAACAAGTTTAAAGAACTGTTCCAGTCTAGAAAGGCTCAGGCTTCAAGATAACCAATTAGTTGACAATATTACAGATGCTTTTGGAGTATATCCTTATTTGAACTTCATTGATTTAAGTGGAAACCAATTGTATGGACACCTTTCTTCTTGGTGGGGGAAGTGTCATAATCTCACACGTTTGATTATTGCCAATAACAAGCTTTCTGGTGATGTACCTTTAGAACTAGGAGAGGCAACTAAGCTTGATGAACTTAACTTGTCTTCAAATCAACTTTCTGGACAAATTCCAAAAGAACTAGGGAAGTTGATCATGTTGACAAAACTCTCTTTAAGCCACAACAACTTCTCTGGTGATGTCCTTTCAAATATAATATCACTTACTCGACTTGAAACTTTGGAGTTGGCAGCAAATAATTTTAATGGCT
This sequence comes from Acacia acuminata, assembly GCA_019022655.1. Taxonomy (NCBI): domain Eukaryota; kingdom Viridiplantae; phylum Streptophyta; class Magnoliopsida; order Fabales; family Fabaceae; genus Acacia; species Acacia acuminata. The sequence goes on along the minus strand of JAFJYI010000313.1, from coordinate 676,019 downwards.
CGATCACAAGAGAGATTGGGGAACTAAAAAGCTTAAAGTTCTTGAACTTGAGCAAAAACAAATTTGATGAAAGCATTTCCCTTGAGTTTGGTGAACTCCGAGAACTTGAACAACTTGATCTTAGTGACAATTTGTTAATTGGAACAATACCGTCAAGGCTTGGAATGTTACCTAAATTGCAACTATTGAACCTCTCACATAATATTCTCATTGGCTCCATTCCTTCTAGTTTCAGTGGATCAATGTCAGCTTTGACAACTATTGACTTATCAAACAATCAATTAGAAGGCCCTGTTCCAAACAAGCCAGCTTTTCAAACATTGGAAGGATTGAAGAATAATAAACGCTTGTGTGGTACTGGTGACGTCATTGGTTTACATCCTTGTGGTAATTCTCAAATGAATCCAAATAATCATAAGAGCAAAACGCTCTTGAAGATATTCCTCCCTTTGGCCATACTAGTACTAGTACTGGTCGGAACTACTTGTATTTGTTTCCTGTGCGCAAGAAATACCAAAAACAAAGATGAAGAAGCACAATTAGAAGATATTTTTTTTGTATGGAGCTCCAATAGAGAAATACTGTATGAACATATAATTGATGCCACAGAGGATTTTGATGACAAGTATCTCATTGGGAAAGGAGGCCAAGGAAGTGTTTATAGGGCAGAGTTGCCTACCGGTGACATTTTCGCAGTAAAAAAGCTTCATTCATTACCAAGTGGAGAAATCTACGACCAGAAAGCTTTCACAAGTGAGGTTCGAGCTTTGACAGAAATCAAACATCGCAACATTGTGAAGTTGTATGGTTTTTGTTCCAATGCACGATACTCCTTTTTGGTTTATGAGTTCTTGGAAGGTGGCAGCTTGGATAACATTCTAAAGGATGATAACCAAGTTGCCAAGCTTGATTGGAAGAAGAGGGTGAATGTTGTTAAAGGTGTGGCTGATGCATTATTCCATATGCATCATGGTTGTCCGACTTCTATTGTTCATCGTGACATATCAAGCAAGAATATACTTTTAACTTCAGAATATGAAGAAGCTCACATCATTGATTTTGGAACAGCAAAGTTTTTGAATCCTAACTCAAACAATATGACCACATTTGTTGGCACATTTGGGTATGCTGCTCCAGGTCAGACCAATTTTTTGTTGTTGTTTTCTTTTCTCCTCAAGTATTCCACTCTTTACTATATTAAGGTTGTAAAATTAAATTTATCGCAGAGATTGCTTACATTATGGAAGTGAACGAGAAATGTGATGTTTATAGCTTTGGAGTGTTGACTTTGGAGATCATTATGGGAATACATCCAGGAGAGTTTCTTTTATCTTTGATAGATAAATCAACTACCTATGATTTGTTGTTAAAGGATGTGCTAGACCCAAGACTTCCACCACCTAGAAAATCAATTCTTGATGAGGTTATCACAATTGCAAAAATAGCATTTTCTTGTTTGAATGAGAATCCTCAATCTCGTCCAACCATGGAACAAGTATCCATGGAGCTTTTATGGACACCAAAACCTCATATGGAAGGTCACTTTGTCACGATCACAATTGGACAACTAATAAATTATTAAACTCCTTAGCCATTTGTGTGTTCTCGTAGGCATGCTGATGAACATATTCATTGTATGATCTCAAAGATCATGTTACCATATGTACGACCAATTTGTCTCTTGAATCAAGTGATTTTTTGGTTTGAGCATTATTAAATTTTTCACTTTTATAGAATAATATGTTGGAATTTTAGGAGAAAATCCCATGGGCTATGAATAACAAGAAGGATGGAAAAGAAGAGGAAAAAGTAAGAAGGAATGTGTGTGTGAGAGAATAGTCTCACATTGCTTAGTTGGAGAGAAGTTTGAGGGTATATAACCCCAACTTGACTCCTACTAATTGGGCCCTTGGGCCAACCCACTTTTGTGGAGGGGTAAAGACTTAGGTGACCCTTGGTCCACCACACACACACGCGCCCGCCGGCCTGCGTGTGAAATAAAAAATTAATTTTTTATTAAATTAATTTTTTGGATTTAAAAAAGAATTTTTGCTATTAAATTATTTTTTGGATTTCCGAATATTTAAATATTCCCATTGTGCCTCTCCGACTTTTCCAACCAGCGGCTGCGTTTTGCGATCCGTTCGGATTGTTCGCTTCGTTCTGGTGCGTCTATTCATACGACGCACCAGTTCGCTGTAAATGACACGGCCGCCTGCGTTCGCTCCGTTCGGTGTGTGTCATTTAAATGAGACACACCAGTTCGCCGTGAACAGACGCGGGTCGCCTCTGTTCGTTCCGTTCTGGTGCATCTGTTTGCACAATGCACTAGTTTGAAATATTAGACAAGTTCATCTGATCGTGTTTTTTCAGAGTCTATAAATAGGGCGCCCTAGTCATAGATTAGATTATGTTTTTTCTACACACACACTCTCTGCATTCTGCATATACATTCTGTGTGTTGAAAGCAGACTTGTTGGATTCGCTTGGGCTTCAGATAGACAGAGTCATCTTTCTGGAGACGAATAATCCGCTCTATCTTAGGAGATGATTGCTCAGAGAACCTCCGGCATCCGTATTGAGGGAGAAAAATTGTCTTAGGGACACAACGAAAGTTGGGTCTAGATTTTTGCATTGTTCATTCGAAATTCGGCAGTCTTGTGAGTTCGTTTATAGCTTTTCTATGTTATACAGATTTCTTGTATGCTCATTGTATGTGCTATTTTAATAATACAGATTCTTGTTTTGCTATTCTGTCTACTTTAAATTCAATATCTACCTACTCAATACATTAGAAACAACATAATAATATATAGATGACAATGATCATCTTCGTTCTGTTTGTGCCAGCGTGTATGAGGTTTATCTCTACCATATATTTTACACTCAAAATTTGGAGAGAAGAAAAATTCACCAGTCCTTATAATTTTACTTACTTTTAAATTGGGTTCATATATACACGTTTTTACCTTTTTATTAGGTCTTTATAATTTCCTTAATTAAATGCAGTATTCTCTGTACTCATAATCAATTAATTAGTACAGATATAAATGTTGACATATTGACACGTATATAAAAACCAGAATTCCAGCAATATGTCACAGAATATTCGTTAAAATCAATCGGAGACGCATATTCAGCAATACTTCCTTTTCATGTATAAACAAAAAAAATTGTTCCCGGAAAATATGTATACAAATTTTATGTTTCAACTCCGGCTTCCACGTTCTCGTTCACCTTCCTCCAAATTTTCCGTGCTCACCAGAGACGCTCCCAATCTGCTGTTGACCCGAGCAATGACAGCACTGCAGTGTTCGTCGCTTGGCTCAAAGTCGAGGTTAACTAGTGACGAGTATCATTAGACAAACTACTGTGTCATTGAGATTGGTTGTGCTTATTTGTTTCTGAGCTTCCTATTGAACTTAATGACCTTGGTATATTGAAATTAAATTTCTAAGATCGGTTTTGGTAGCGTACGACATTGGTCCTTTTTACAAATATAGTTGAGAAATTTTTTTGTTCCTTATTCTAAGCCCACTTAAAGAGTAATTAAATTGAATTTTATTGGGAGGACCTAGAGGATAGAACTGTCACTTTATTTTTCTAATTATTTTTTTGTTGGACTCCTTACTTTGTGCTTGCCATAAGTCCAAGTCAACTCTACAAATGAAGGTTATAAAATTTTAGTTGAATGTGGTGCCTGCAATGATTGCATGATGCATGGACCAAAACATTACAATGGTAATGTTGACTGATGCATCAAATCAGCAAGGTTAATAATAAAATGAATAATCCTTTTTAACTTCATTTGAAAAAAAATTAAACACAAAGAAAGAACCAAATGAGTAGTAAAGATAAAAAAACGAGTTGGAAAAAGATTGTTCCAATGAATCAACGCTAGCCTGTGAACTGTAAACTGTGAACGATAGTGTATTCTATAATATCTAGCTCTAATTATATTAGGAAAATATTTGAAGTTTGGTGAGACTTAATTTTATAATTGAAAATTTATATTTTGTTATAAATAAAAGAGAGATTATAAGAGAGAGAATATGAGAGCACAAGAGAAGAATTCTCATTTGCTATTAAAATGTATACAGTATATACATTAGTACAAAAAAGCCTTTTAAGATCGGACAAAAAACACCTCGTAAGATCGGATCTGGAACCGGTCTCGTTCTAGGCGGTATTAAAAATATGGTCCCAAATGTCCGGTCTTAAAAGTGTTTCAGAATAATAATAAAAAAAAAAAAAAAAACCCAAATAAAACAATCGGTCCCAAATCACCCGAGATCAAGGCAACATTTTGAATGTCCTTACGTCATCAGCGACAAAGAACCAAGAGAAGATTGGAAGCAACAAAAAACAAAAAAACAAAAAAGATGATTACAAAGTCCAGAAATAAGAAAAATAACAAGAAACAAAAATCATTCACTATGAAAATCAAATTTAAATCAATATAAAATCGGAGGTGAAATTGAAATCCGGATCTAAAAAAATCACAAGCTTAAAGCAACTAAATCTAGGCAAAATCCTCTTGTCGATGCTAGCAAAACTTCAAGCAACCAAAATCGAAGTCCGGATCGAGCGGGAGCGATCAAGGTAGGAATAAACAGGACTTACGCAAGAAGAGATTTGGGTTTGATTTTAAGCGGATCTGTGTGAATGAGGCGTGGGAGGAGTCATAGATCGAAGAGGAAGGATCCGTCGTCCAGAATCCTCAAAGTAGTACGCTTTCGGCTATTCTTGAGGATTGGAGTCGACGCCATCGCAAAACCCTCGAAGCATCTCATCGCCAACATTGCTAAGGATTTGATTGTGTGGTTCTTGGAATGACTTACGAAGATTGCGAGTAGGTTAGAGGAAGAGGATGGTATTCTTCTTGAGGATTTGATTCGTGAGGCTCTTGGGACACTCTTTGAATCTATAACTAAGTAAAAGTTATATCACCAAGAAGATAAAGACTACTACAAAAATTGTATATTACTTCCTTAAAAAACGTCCTTATTAAAAAATAGGTAGTAAAAATTGAAGTCGGTGGCATTCTTGTAATTATATTCAAGGAAGTTGAGCATTGAACGTCATGAATTTTTGTTCGGACGCCTAACATCTGGGTATATTTTCGCGCCAAGGGAAATATGAGGATTTTTTGTTTGGCGCCATGGGATTTAATTTTTTTTTGTTTAAAATTGGCGACTGAATAGATTTCGTGTAGCCTATTTTAATAAAATTGGCGACTGAATAGATTTCAGTCGCCTATTTTAAAATATAGGGAATATATTGTTTGGCGCTGTGGTTATTTTTGTTAATGTTTTTTTTTTTTTTTTGGTTTAAAAGTGTGGTTATTTTTGTTAATGTTTTTTTTTTTAATGGTTTAAAAGTGGCGACTGAATATATATCGTGGCGACTGAAATGAATTGTCGCCCACTATTTTAAAATATATTGTTTGGCGATTTTTGTTAATGTTTTTTTTTTGGTTTAAAAGTGGCGACTGAATATATAAATGAATTCGGTCGCCACTATTTTAAAAGAGGCGACCGGAAATGGATTCAGTCGCCTATTTTAGACCCGAAAGGCGACTTGAATCCATTTCCGGTCCGCCTATTTTAAAATATTGGCGACCTGAAATGGATTCAGGTCGCCACTTTTCTAAAATAAGCGACCTGAACTCCAATCAGGTCGCTTCTATTTTCAATAAACCTAATCGACACACACGCACACTCCCTCCTATCAGTTCCAATACACACTCCTCCTCTCACCCGATAGAAATCCTCAGTTCCCCTCTCTATCACGCCTCCGTCTCCACCTTGCCGAGCCTTCTATTCGTTGGTCATTCACTCGCCGCGGCCTCCTTCTTCCCAAACCCTAAAACCCAAATCATCCGCTACCTCCTCCACTCACGGCGTCGCCATCGCGCATCGCGGCATCGCCGATTCACTGTCGCCGTCGTGCTCCCTACTTCGACCCACCAAAACTCGTTCTCTCGCGTCGGGCCGATCGTTCTCTCTCGCTCCGTGGGCGAGGTGAGAACCCTTAGCCCTCTAAGCCTTGAGGGGGAACCCATGATCAAATGAAAAAAAAAAAAACTGAGTTGCTATCATTATTGTTGACTATCTTTGTCACTTGGGAATTTTTGCATCAAATTTGAACTTTGCTTTGTCATAAATTGTTGTTTGCGGTCAAATTTAGTTTTGCTTGTTGGATTTAATTATTTAGCATCTCGAGCTATTTGGTTGTTTAGGATATGAAGGCATTGAACTAACGATACAATATGTGTTCATTAAAACTGATTTTTGTACCCTATGGTCGTTGTTATTGGTTGAAATATCTTGGAAATTGAGGTCTGAACACCTAAATATGGTTTAAACATGTCTTTTACGTGGTGTGATGGATTTTTGAACTCAAAGGATTGAATTAGACTTGGTTAAAATATTTTGGGCACTTTCTATTGGATTCATAAGTTCTTGGAACCAATTGTTTTATTGCTAAAATTTTGAGATAAGTTTTAGAAGTTTTGGAAATTCTAGAGTTCCTCTCCATGGATTGTTTACCTGGGATTTTCTGACAAAGTTTTGGCACTTCTTATGTGATTTCTATCCACTCAGTGATGTCTTAATTGTTTCTTTAAGTTTGTAAGATTTGTACTTCCTCTTGAGATCACTCAAGCCTCTTGATCCAGTAAATTGCAAAATCTTACTATGAACTGGTTAAACACTCATTGACTCGAGTTTCTTGCTTAGAGAACTTACATTGTTAACAAGATTTCCTATTACTGCTTGCAAATAAGTTTCGTGCTTGGTTCTTAATAGAACAACCATATGTTGATAATGCAGATATAGACGAGAAGAGATTAAAGGATAGTCATCTTCGTCTTTTTTGACTACCTCTCGAGAAATCTTGGTCAAAGGTTTGAAGCAAACGGTTGCGCTCCCAAATTAGGTCGGTTGCTTTCATTTTATGCACACACACATATATTGTCCTTATATGATACCTTCTTCTTGAGAGAGAACAACACTTTTGTCTTATGGCTTCATGGATTACCATTATTGGTTTAAGTGTTTTTAATCTAGTCCGTGATTTTTTTTGTCTTCCCTTTATTATTAGCCATATGAACTACGTGAACTTGATTAAAAAAGTGATGACTTCATGGTTTACCATTTCCATTACCATTGAAGTATATGTCGGTAGGAATAATTCCAATGTTCTGTTAGTTGATGAAATTGTTGGATTTAATAGTTGATATTGTTCTGAATTGTTTTAGTTAGTAAGTTTTGTTGAATTAAGCTGAAATTGGTTGTTATTGAAATTTTGGGATGTCTTACTTTTAAGGGGAAATGTTTCTTAAAATTTTCTTAAAAGAAAGCATGTCGTTATTGAAATTGTTATGAACTTGACTCGTTGTTGGAAATGTCTTAGGTGATAAGAAAATGGGTCATAGTTGGATGAATGCTTTGAGAACTAGTGAAGAATATGAGAATGGGGTGGAAGAGTTTATTGAATTTGCTAGAAGGAATGTGGCTACAAAAAATGGGATGTACTATTGTCCATGTGTTAATTGTTTAAATGGGGTTCGAAGGGATATTGCTTGATATAAGGGACCACCTAATTTGTGATGGAATAAACCTTCGATACACAACGTGGATATGGCATGGTGAGGAGGTAACTCCCAATGCATCCTACGAAAATGAAGTTGAGGTAGATGATGATGGAATGGAGAGAATGATTCATGATGTTGAGGTCGAATCCTTTGCACAACCGCATGAATATGATAGCGTGCGGAGTGATGCAGAGACACCTTTGTTCCCTGGGTGTACTAAGTATACACGGTTGACTGGGACCTTACATTTGGTCAACTTAAAGGCAACATGTGGGTGGACGATAGCAGCGTTTCACGTCGTTGCTTGAATTGTTGTGTGATATGTTGCCGATAATAATGTACTTCCAAATCGTATGTATGAGGCCAAGAAAATCTTATCTACGATGGGTATGGAGTATAAAAAGATACACAAATTTGCCCTAATGACTGCATATTGTACGAAATGAGTATGAAGGCCTTAGTAATTGTCCGAAGTGTAAAACTTCACGATACAAAGTGAAGAAAGGTGGTGGTTCGGAGATCACACAAAAAAAAGGCAACCTTTGAAGGCCTTGTGGTATCTTCCCATAATTCCTCGGTTTAAGCGTCTCGTTTACTAGTGAAGCAACAAAGAAAGAAGTTGAGATGGCATTCGATGAGAGAATATCCGATGGAAAATATCTACGGCACCCGCCGACTCTCTCCAATGGAAGAAAATAGACGAAATGTTCCCGCAATTTGGCATTGAGCCAAGAAACCTTCTACCGGGGCTTTGTACAGATGGCTTCAATCCGTATCGAACTCTTAGCAGTACCCATAGTGCATGGCCGGTTCTCCTTGTAATATACAACTTACCTCCCCGGCTATGTATGAAACGCAAGTATGTGATGCTTTCTATGATGATTTCGGACCAAAACAAACTGGTAACAATATCGATGTGTACTTGGCGCCTTTGGTTGAGGATTTGAAGAAGTTGTGGGAGGAAGGCATAGATGTGTTTGATGCATATAAGAAGGAGTCCTTCAAGTTGCGTGCAATGATTTTTACCACGATCAACGACTTTCCCGCATACGGAAATTTGTCCGGGTACAGTGTGAAGGGGCATAAAGCATGTCCAATATGTGAAGCCGACACAAACTTCCAACAATTAAAGCATGGAAAAAAATGGTCTACCTCGGTCATAGGAGGTTTCTTGATCGGTTCCACCCATATCGTAAGTTAAGAAAGCGTTTTAACGGCTTACCGGAGCATAGAACGGCTCCAAAGGCATTAACCGGAGAGGAAGTCTATAGTCGGGTGATGCATATCAATGTCACATTGGGTAAACGAAAAAGGATTGTGGGTGAGAAGAATATATGGAAGAAGAGATCAATTTTCTTTGATCTTCCATATTGGCGTAGTCTTGATGTGAGACACATCTTGATGTGATGCATGTGGAAAAAAATGTTTGCGATAGCCTTGTCGGTACTCTTTTGCACATACCAGGGAAGACTAAGGATGGAATTAGTGCGAGACTAGACCTGGTTGATATGGGAATAAGAGAACGGTTACATCCACGAGTAACGGAAGATGGTAAGAGGGCATACATGGAGCCAAAGAGCTCATACACTATCAAAAGCGGAGAAAAAAGTTTGTGTGGGTGTCTATATGACATTAAGGTTCCACAAGGATATTCTTCAAATTTGAGAAGGTGTGTTTCAATGGACGATTTGAAGTTAATGGGAATGAAGTCTCATGATTATCATGTGTTGATGCAACAACTATTACCAGTAGCTATTAGGGGCATTATGAAAGATGAAGTGCGGACCACTATAACAAAATTGTGTATTTTCTTTAATGCTATATGTAACAAAGTCATTGACATTGAAAAGTTGGATGAATTGGAAAACGAGGGTTATATTATTTTGTCCCAACTAGAGATGCATTTTCCTCCCGCATTTTTCGATATAATGGTGCACTTGATAGCGCACTTGGTAAGGGAGGTAAGGCTCGCGGTCCAGTTTACCTAAGGTGGATGTACCCTTTCGAGCGATACATGAAGATCTTAAAAGGGTATTCTAAAAATCCTTATCGGCCGGAAGCCTCAATCGTTGAGAGATATGTAGTGGAAGAGGCTATGGAGTTCTCAGAAGATTATCTATCGGGGCGACGTTACAATCTCGGCATGATAAGGGGATAAGTGAGGGAACTCGAGGAATCAAACTGAAGAATATGCTTCGTGCGAGAGGTGTTGCAAGCACACCCGTACATCTTGAATAATACGGAAGAAGTTCAACCATACATTGATGAACACGAAAGAGTTTGAAGAATATGAATCCAAGGAAGAATGACATGCGAGATAGCTAATGAGCAAAAGAAGACATTTATAAAGTGGTTCCGGGAGAAGGTATTGCACGAGACCGGTGTGTCGGCTACAATCGAGTGGTTAGCCTGGGGGCCTTCTTATCGTCATCACTTGGACAAAGTTATGATATCAACGGATATTCTTTCTACACAAAAGACCAAGATGACGGGAGTTCTCAAAAAATAGTGGGGTGATGGTTGAAGCTGAATCCATGCACTTTTCGAGTTCGAAAGACAAAAACCCGGTGTTAGCATCTATGGCCTATTATGGAGTTATTGAAGAAATATGGGAGATGAGCTACACCAAGTTCAAAGTTGCTTTATTTAAATGTAAGTGGGTTAACAATAATGCTTTGTTGTAATAGATCCTAAATTTGGATTTGTCTCGTTGATCTTCAAAGACTTGGTCATAGAGACGAGCCATTCATTCTAGCAAGCCGGCGAAACAAGTGTTTTATGTTACGAGACCACGCAAATAACAAAATGTCCATTGTACTTCAAAGTAAAAAAATGACGTATGGTGAAGAATCCTTGAACCTGGACGATACACTCCCTTTCACAACAAATCCACCGACAACACGTGAAGTAGAATTGGTAGATGATGAAGAATATGCTCCAAGGAAGGATCATTCGAAGGAATATGGGAAACCATATAAAGTAAGATCTTAAGTTATGAGAAAGTCCTATGTTATTTTTGTATAGGTTTAACATGTTAGTTCATTTTATTCATTTGTTTATTATTTAATAATAACCCTATCTAACATTATTCATTTGTCTTTGATGAACAGGAATATGTCTAGCTCTGACGAGTCATCGGGTGATGGTGGGAATGATGTACCGGTGGTGAGAAGGGGTAGAGGTAGCACACATATGGGTGCGTTAATTGCACGTCGTGGCGGTCGGAAAAAGAGGCTGCATGTGGAGTTCGATGCCAATATGAAACCAATTGGTCCGAGAGGAAGACAATTTCATTAGCTACGTAGGCTATCTGGCTCGAAGCAAAGTTCGCATTGTATTCTCTCATTGGAAGTTGGTTCCTCCTAAAACGAAGGAGTTGATCTGGGCACAACTTTTGGTATCTCACTTTCGATATCTTATGCATTTGTATCTTTAGTTTTATCACTTGATTTCTTTCATATCTTCTCTTTTACCTTGCAAAGAAACGTATGATGTGCCTAACAATAAGGCCATGAACAAGCATTGGATGGGCGAGGTTCGTATACGTTGGAAAGACTTTAAGAACAAGCTCACTAGAAAGTATATTCGAGGGGCAAAGAGGGACAAGGACCCATGTCAGGACTATGATTACATTAGTCCAGGACTGGAGGGAGTTTGTGGCGTCACGCCGTAATCCCGAATTTCTTGTAAAATTTCTTTCATATCTTATCTTTTAGTTGAATCTATTTGACATCGAAGGCTCGGTTTTATTTGTTTTCGTGTCACGGGAAAAAGTCGCCAATAGAGAGAGGCAAGCGAGAAATAAGTATCCGCATTGCATGTCTAGGGGTGGCTATAAGAAGCTTGAACGGAGGCTGATGGAAGAAGAGTTGCAGAAAATGAAGGAAGCTGCTCAATCCGATCCTTCCACTGTTATCCAGGCCCCTGAGCGTCCTCCTCGCCACAAAAAATGGATAGCTGCGAGGATGAAGGGCGAGAAATACATAAATGAAGATGTGGCCGAGGTTGCTTCAAAGATTGTAAGTAGTTAAATTAGAAGTATTAAATAGCTTCGGTTGTTTCATATTTTTAGAGTTTAATTAGTTAATATTTATGAAAAATCCTATGATACGGGATGTGCTTGAGCGGAAAAGCCCAAGGTTCATTCACGCCGGGTACACGGATGGACATTTTGTCCACGGCGATTGGGAAGCCCGATTACCTTGATGCTTTGTTCGTGGGGAGCCGAGGGGAGTTAGTGTCGCGAAATACTTTGGACGGCGTTCGAGTTGTTCGCATGACGATGACAACCCTAGTCCTCGCCTTGTAGCCAAAATTCGAGCGTCCCTCGTAGATGAGGTTATGGCACAACTACGGGGTGAAATGAGGGAGATGATACAAGGGAAGGTAAATACGCAACCTTCAAACGAGGAATCCCCGGCCTTCCCAAGCAGCAAGGAAAGTTTTCACGCTCCAGATGTACCTATTGGCGAACCTTCTCATCACTCTCCAGATGTACTTATTGACGAGCCTGGCGAGCCTTCTCACACTCCACGGGGGGACAACCCCGCCGCCTATATTTGGATGACCCACACCGGTGGATTGTTGCGATGGTCTTGTTTACCCGTAACAAACCACACACCACAATATGCAAATTCCACAAGACCAACGTAGGGTGACTCGACAAGTGTGCGAGAGGGGAAGAAAAGACAGCCATCCCGATTGTTGATGAGGAGGTTCCCACGCTAGACGCTGCCACCACATCGTTCATCCTTTGGCCGCATCATCTTATTGAGGTGGGGACGACACCTCCAATGGTAAGAAATACATTACTGATTGACGATGAGTAGGGTTTAAGATTGATTTTCATTGCTAACCCACTCATAATTTGTTTATTATGTTTTCATAGCATGAACAAGCATGCGGGCAGATTTCCATACTTATCAACGCTGCGAGAGCTCTACCAGGACATCGTCTCTATCGGCTTGCAGATGCCTCCGGGCATTGTCGGTGCAGAAAAGACATATCCGATATCAATTGACAGGAAAGATTTGACAGAGTTTATGCATATGGACTGTTTAGATATACAGTGGCTTCAACTTGCAATCTTGTAAGTTTTTTTTACCCTTTAATTATGTCAATACTCTTTTTTTGTTTAATATATTCAACAACACTTATCATTTTATTTCGATCGTAGTGTCCGCGCCACGACATCTGCAAAAAGGGAGACCTATTGGATTCGTATGGATTCTTATGTCCTGGATCCACAAATTTCGGCTCGCAATATCTTAGCCGGGAGGGCCATTTATGTTGGTTTAACAATGGGCGACATAAAATCGTCTTGTTATCTAGCGCCAATACATGAAGGGTGCGTATTTTTTTTGTCTATATAAGATTTTTAAGGAAAAAATGCTTTTTTATCTTAGTTTAATATTAATATGTATATGTTGTAGTGCTCATTGGACCCTGTGCGTTGTTTGTCCCGCCAAGAACGCATGTTATTGGTTCGATTCCATAGGTGGCAGGCCAACTGAGGATATCAAAACCATGTTTGCCGAGTAAGTAAATTTTTGTCTAAATCATCGATTCTTTTTTTAAATGAATTGTTTTCATGTCTCGTTAATTTCCATTTTAATGATAGTGGTCTTAGGACATATAGACAGATTGCTTTGGAGCACGAGAGCGGGTGGACCGAAGTGGTTTTATCCGAAGGTAAGTAGTTTCAATTCAAGTTTTTTCTGAGACACAGTAGCTTTCGTTTTAACAATTTGTTTTTTATTTATAGTGCCATCACCAACCAGGGAACACCGAGTGCGGATACTACGTTATCAATTGGATGCAATCTATCGTTTCCGCCGGACGTACTACCGGCTTGCAAAACGTACGTAATGCTCCGTGATCCTCAAATGATGATATTTTTTGTTGTGGTACTTCGGTTGTTAATTATACCTTGTTTTCCAATTTACAATTTTTTCGTGCGAGGATCCGTACTCACGGGATGACATCGATTCGATTCGAGACATGATGGCTAGATATCTTCTTGAACATGGCTCAATGTGAATATATAGGCAAGTCATTACTTGTTAGGGTGATTGTCATTGTGAAACTTATTAAGTCATGTCTTGACATCGGTTTAGTAAATTATTGGTGCTGCTCTTGAATTTGCCACTTTAATTGCTGTGAATATGAGGTTAGATCACTTGTTTAATTCTGGAAATAGATCACTGTCATATGAGGTTTGATTTTGCCATTACACCTTACTGCATTTGATTTTCCAATAACCAAGACTTGAGAATTTTGTTGAATCATACCATCATAACTGATTTGCTGAAAGTTTTATGTGTGCTTCTTGCTTGGGAGGTGTTTGATTTGCTTGTGTGGTACTGTGATTATTACTAGGTGGCTCTCATTCACTTTAGCTGAAACCTTGAAATTCTGTTAAGCTTCGTGTTCAAAAGTCATTTCTGCTATATATATTTGCCTCTTGTCGCATATCAGTGTTATTTGCCAATTGAAGGGAATGTTGATGCTATCTAATTGCTTTGCATTAAATTGTGAAAGCTGTTGTGAAATTTTGGAGATTAATTGCCTCCAAATGTGAGAAAAATTTGTTGTCATAGTGGTGCTTTGTTTGTTGTTTTGGTCTAGTTTTAGTAACCAAAATCTAGGTCATACATTCTTTCTTTTCTGTTGTTGAAGTTGCCGAAAGTTTCGATCGCCTTCTTAGGTGACTTTCCCGAACTTGCCTTCTTAGGCTCGCATGTTGAAGTTTTCTCTTTGGAGTTGTTGATATTCTTGCATCCTCATGGTTATGTTGGAAGCTAAGTTGTGAATTTGATTGATTTTGTTGACTGATTAGAACATATATATTGTCATTCTCTTGTATGATCTTGTATGTGTAGCCAATTCTTTTGTTGAAGTCACTTTTACAATTTTCTTATTGAACCACTGTATTCATTGTTATTTCACCTTCTTGATGGAATGCACATACATATAATTCATACGGTCATAATACGAGATATGGGCTTAATTATTTTGTGAAGCATTTGCGCAAATTGGCCAAACAAAACAGCAAGCACATTTTTTTAAAAAAAATACGTTAAGGCGACACAAAATAGTTCGGGCGTCTTTGGATCATAATAGGCGACACGAAACCATTTCAGTCGCCTCATATGGACGACACGAAATCATTTCGGTCGCCTCGCATGACGACTGAAAGGGTTCGAAATGGTTTTCGCCGCATATGAGGCGACCGAAACCATTTCAGTCGCCTCGACCCGATATGAGGCGACCTGAACCCCTTTCAGGTCGCCTCATATGAGGCGACCTGAACGCATTTCAGGTCGCCTCATATGGAAATATACTACTACACTCTCCCCAACGTCCCTAAGAATAAGGACGTTAATTGGGTCTTTTTTAGGTCGTCTTTTAAGTATTTTGTAGTAGTGAATTGCCACCGGTCATACTTTTAACATCGGATCCTTTATAATGCGGTTCAAAAAGTTCCTTATATTTACGAAACTGCCACCGGTCATACTTTTTAGACTGGATCCTCTATAATCTGCTCTAAATGAGGCGGTCTTAAAGCCCTTTTTTGCACTAGTGATAACATATGCCCTCTATTTATAAAATAGAGGCATAACTTTACAATTACAATAGAATTGATATCTACAGAATTGATGACAATATGAGATAATTGTGGGAGAAGATAATAGAAATAATGGAGATCTATAGATATCCACACAAATATTATAGTCATAACACTCTCCTTGCATGTCTATTATATATGAATGTGTGCCTCATCAAAAAACCTTCAACTAGGGAAAACCCGGTTGGACAAAAACCTAGCAGAAGAAAAAGACAATATCATTCATTGATACGCTATCTAGTGCTTCCTCGTTAAAAACATTGCTAAGAAAACCCAGTGTAATATAACCATAGACAAGGGAAAAAGAGTAAAGCATGAATTAGCTTCCCCTCTCAGCAATGTGAGTTGATATCTTTGCATATCTGAAATCTGATATCACGAAGAAGATTTCTAAATATTGTCATTAGAACTTATTTGCTGGATATTAATTTCACTCTCTTTTGTTGATATACTCCATTCTAATGTCTTCGCTTTGGAGAAAAACTATATCATGTTAACATATCAAGTATTTAGTCACACATAAGTGCTCCAATCACATTGAGGTATAATACTTCTAGACCAAATATTTTTTTCATCACCTTCTCGAGGTTTGCAAACATGGTACTTTCGGATCACACATTTCTCCATAGAAAATCACTTTATTCTTCTCAAATTCTTTTCTTTCAAATGCTTTCTTTATGCAATTCTTAGTATTTGCAAGCTCTTTAGGAATTCCAGAAATATTTAAACTCTTCAACATACATTGTAATTATAGTAAACTCTCTTTCATATATTTTCCTAAAATATGTGTGCATAATGGATATTTTATATCCTTCCTTCAATAGATATTTATTGAGTTGGTAATACCATATGCATGCCCTAGCTATTTCAAACCATATGGAGATCTGAATTGTATGCTTCGAGCAATTTGAATTCTTTTGGAAATTTCATATATTTCGATCACATGCTTTTGACAACATCGATCATTCAAGAACTTTCATATGTTTACATCTAAGTCTATGCATTTATTCGATCCTTCAAGGATTTTATAAGTATAACAATTTTCTAAATATGTACTTTTAGCATTTTAAATAATTCTAGAATTCACAAATAATTTACAATATAGTGAGTCATAGGTTATCAACAGATTCTCTAGATGCATATCAAAATTTCATATATTGTCGAGCTTCCAAATTAACAAGACATAAAAACTTAATCCACGTCAAGATAATGTCTATTAACATTAAACTTTTGTAAAATTATTGTGAATGTATTTCTCCCTTTTTTCACACAAGAATGCCCATTTATACGTACTAACATTGCACTTCATGTGCTTGGACTAGAAATAAACAAATTCACATTATGATATTGTATGTTGTGCATTTCCCTTTTCAGTTGGTCAACTATCTTTATGTATACAAGATCCTTATTTGATCACGTGATATTATCATCAAAACCTTTATCAACAACTTTATCTTTTCAATTCCTTAATTTTCTATATGATATAACTAATTGAGATATCTTTACTATTTTTAGGTATCCAAATCTCTCCAAGGGTCTTACAAATAATTATATCTCAATTCTTGCCTCCTGATGAGAGCCATATGTCGTTAGCTTTAATAAAAAATTAACTAAGGACTACGTATAGGCAAACTAAGACTATTTTCTCTTCTTGATGAGCTTTTTATTGATTTCTAAGTAATTTGAATGCCATGCAAATGCAATGAAAATAAAGGGAAAATTTGTTTTGGCTTTTTAAATTAACAACTAAAATAGGAATACAATTTGATTGAATGGTAATTATTGTTTTTTGTACTTTCATAAAAATGGTGAATGAGTGAATGAAATAGTATGAAATTGAAAATATGAATGATGAATGCTCTTGGTAATGAAGAAAGTGACTATCCTTGCCTAAAAAGATTATAGGAGTTAAAATTCATCAAGTCTTACGAAAAACTTCAACATAACACTTGAGTTCAATATTCCTAATCAATAGTAGCTCCTACAAACATAACTAACTACTATCTCTTGAGATATTATTTCAAACCACTTAATGTGCAATTGAAAAGGATAACTATAAATTATTTCCTCTTAATATGAATGTGATAACACAACACTCAATTTATCCAAGTCAATCATACTATCTAACAATAACACGTAGATAACACAATATCATTGAATCAATAAGGAAAGTACATATATAAATCCAAAAAGCTACAAAAATCCAATCCAATCACATAAGTTCAATCCACAAGACTATTCAAATAGTAATCAAGTCTCAATGTACAGTATATAAAGATAATCCTAAAACTTAGGTAATCAAAATATAAATATGAGAAAAGGAATTGAACTATAGATAACTCCCTTATGTAGTTCGTTAAGCTCAAGCATAAATCCTCATCACCGAGAAGTAAAGGAATCAACCATAGTAAAGGAATAAACCACTCATTGCCATGAAACCAACACAAATCAGTTGAATCAAATTAATAAGGGAAAGAAGAGTAGGTTTGTCAGTTTCTAGCACAGAATGGTGGAGAAAAGAAAGAGGGCCGGTGGTGGTAGTCTCTTCCTTATCTCTGATTCGCTTCATCTGGTTCAAAAGCAAGTTGCGGCCTCGTCTCCTTAGAGCTTGATGGTGGTGAAAAGAGAAGAAGAGATTGAGAATCCTCACATCGAAAGGATTCGGGAAAGGCACAAGTGAAAGAGATTTAGGGTGAAATGTATAGTAGAGAGGAGGAAGAAATATCAGGAAAAAGAGTAGAGAGAAGAAAGCAAATGAGGTCAATGACTTTCACCTAGCTCTGGTACCACCATATTACTGAAGCAGGAAAAGAAATGAAATATGACTTTCTTCAAATCACACCTTGTATATACAATTGCTTATATACAACTTGTGTTACAAATATATCAAAAAAAAAAAAACTTGTGTTACAAATAAATAACTTATAACTATCTCTAATTAAAACTGTTACACACTACTACAAAAAGGGTTAATAACGTCCATTTTTAAGGCCTTTTAACGCCCTATTTCATGCAGACGCCTATCTGGGAGGCGCAAGAAAGGAAGACCTACGAGTCCTAATTTTTAACTAAGACGCCGTAAGAATTTTTTTTTTAAAAAAATAAAACGCAAAAACGTATTCCGGTATTCCGATCCGGTGCGGCGCGGAGATAGACGGATCAAAAAATTGCAAACTCACTTGAAACAAAAAACGCAAAATCTCATAAGAAGAAACCCAGAAATAAAACATATCATTCTCTTGATCGAGTAGCTCAGACATGTCCACTGGTCTTTTTCCAAGCAATAGCAGGAATCAAAACATATCGCAAAATCAAAACAAAAACGCAAAATCTAAGAAGCAAAATGTATAAACAAAACAGATCGAGAACCAAAATAAATAGCAAAATCACAACATAAATGCAAAATCTCAAAAACAAAACAGATCAAGAACCAAAACAAATTGCAAAATTGCAACAAAAACGCAAAATCTCAAGTACCACAAAACAGATAGAGCTGTCAGAGTTGAAATCGAAGGAGCCGACGATGCCGTCCTTGCCGTCTTTCATAGATCTAAGGAGATGGGAGTGGAAGAGTGGCCACGCAAAGGATATGGCAAATCCACCTCCTTTTTTTGCAGATCTGAGGAGATGGGAGCGGAGGACGCCATTAGAGATGGGAGTGGAGGACGGAGGTGGCCGGATTTGCGACTCCACAAGTCTGATGAGGAGGAGCGGCAACGAAGACTGAGAGGATGAAATGAGAACACGAAGGCGGCAAAGGCCGAGAGAATGAAAAGATCAATGAGAGAGGATGAGCAAAAAAAAAAAAAAAAAGGGAAAAAGACAAGGCGGAGAACACGAAGGTGGAAAAGGCCGGAGAATGAAAAGATGAATGAGAGAGGATGAGCAAAAAAAAAAAAAAGTACAAATTTGAAATGTTTTTGGAGTCTAGCTTTTGGAGTCTAATTTTGAAACTTAGACTCCAAAAGTGTCCCAGGAAAAATTTTTGGTATTAATTTTTAGCGCTAGGATATACTTTTGGAGTCTAACTTTTGTACTTAGACGCCAAAATCAACACTTTTGGAGTCTAAGTTCAAAAGTTAGACTCCAAAAGTCAACTTTTCTTCTATATAATTACAAAAATGTCACCGCCCTTTTTTTACTTCCGTTTTTTAAAATAAGACGCCAATTAGGGAAGTAAAAGCTATTTTTTGTAGTAGAGACATAGTTACACTTTAACTAAATCTGTTATATCTACTAACTAAAAGTAACTAATCACATGCTCTAATATCTCCTACTTTGTAACAACTCATTGGCACATTTTGAACATGTGCACATGTGCTCGCATCTGTGCAACAAAGAAAATATGATAACTACTGGGCAGGGCCAAATGGGCAAGCCAGCATACCATGCCCGCAAAAATGCCTTGCCTAATTATGCCTAGCCCAGTTTGGGCTACTTTTCCTTAGGCTGGGCTGGATGATTTTTCAGTGGGCGCAGGCAGGCGCTGGGCATCATGAACACCTCTAGTCAGTCCATGTCAACTCTCCAAACAAAGGCTTTGAACTTTTAGCTGAACGTTTTGCCAGTAAACTAACCCTATAGCTCTTCTTTTTTTGGTTTGTCCTCCTAAAGGTCAAAGTTGTAGAAAGAACAGCCACCATTACTCCTTTTGGGGCTTTAACATTCGTAGTATATGTGCTTGGAGGCCCAACATTTGTTACTATTCGAGTAACATTTATAGGTTTCACACCTAGGAAAGGCATTGTGATAGAAGGGTGGTTGAAAACTTCTAGTCTATAAGACTTTGGACATTTATATGGCTTGTTATAATTAATGGATTCTACTATTCTTTCCTCGTAAGCGAAGCACATAACAAGTTAAGGTAATCAGAAGCCTTCAGATCATAAACAAGTCCAGGGTCCATTAATGAAATGGAGTTGCTACTTCATCATGTTGTTCATCTACAATTAGCCTATTGGTGTTATCCTGGGTGGTTGCTGGATCGGCATATATTTTAGAAATACTTTAGTTAGAGAAAAAAACAAAGGAAGGAAACTCTAGACATGACAATAGTGCTTCATGCATGCTGTACTAGTGGTCATAATCGCTAATTTGATGGCAGCTGGGCTCCATTTAGGATGACAATTTTTGAGAAGATCAACAACGCCAGTAACATGAGGACATGCCATGGAGGTTCTTGATAGAATGTTATAGTCAAAGCGACGTACATCTGAATCTAGGTTGGTGGGACTTCCCCCTGATGAATATGTGACAACTATATCTTGACCTGGTGTAATTACATCAAGGCTAAAATTGGGGAAAAAAAACTAAAGTTGTTAGGAATCAAAGAAATTAAACTCACGAACCATGTTTTTGATTAAGGGTGTCAGATGGTTTGAGAATGGATAACCATAAGGATTGACGGCAGAATCAAGTTGGGTCCCCTGGATGAGAATGCAGAACCTTTCGGAGCTGGCTTTACTGGGATAAATGTTTTTGCGTTACTCAAGAATGCAACAAGGTTCCTACAATGTATGTATAAATGTAGCCCTTTGACACCAACAATTTCAGAACAGTTTCAAAATGATCTGCACATGAGAAAGATGTATAATACCTACTTGACATCAAAAGGATTTTTTTCCTGCTGGGATGTATTGTTAGACTTTTCTTCACCCGTATATGTTGGAACATTGGAAATATCAATAACGTGAGCATCAGCTGTAGCGATATTCAATCCCTTATCATTTTGCAGAATCATTTTCAAACCACCTGCACGCGTTGCTTCTTTTCCCTTGTCCACTGGCCTTATGCTCCTTCCTCTTCGGCATACCAATATACTGCCTCTTACTTTGTTCGGGTCAAGTGTTCCTTGTTTGCAATTATCACTGCCCTAGGAGCCAAAATGTTTGTATTCATACCGAGTCACAAACATTTGATAGTTTAACAAACTCAAAAAATCTTATCAAAAATGATTTTTTTATTTTTTATTTTTTTATTCTTACGCATCATGAATGTCGCATTAGGAAGCCTAGAATTTCCAGCAATCAGCACAGGAATTAAATGTCGAGATGTTGAGTTTGTGGCAAGACTGGTCCCCTGGTTGTCCATTTAATTAGAAACAACCAATCAAAAACATAACATGACATTGACATTGTTGTCTTGTTGAGAAATATGAGCTGAGCTGCTAACAACTTATCAATTAGTGCTACTTCTTATAGATTTTATGTTTCTGTGTTGATGTTGATGTTTTAGTCAAAATGAGGAGCAATACCTTCATGACTTGGCCATTACGAGAGTAATATTATTACGAACTCTCTATAGAGCTAGAAGAAATGGTGAAGATCCAAGGTGCCACATTAGAAACAGTCTGAAGCTCGATCCATCGTTATCAACAGAGGCAACGACTAATACCCCTCTTGAAACTGCATGAAAGGAGCCAATGGAGATCCCATTGGTCAACATATCGTTGACATTTGGGACGGTGCTCCGGCCAATTGAAACAGAGAGCACATAGACACCATCATTGATAGCTTGATCAAAAGCTCTAAGCAAGTCAAGGTGGGGCTGGAGGCGCCAGGTAAGTATTTCTAACTCACCTTTGTATTTATTTATTTATTTTAATGATTATTGCATCATGGAATTGTAGGGGGCCGGTAGCCGTGCTTTTCCCATTTCTATTAAGGACATTATTAATAACTACTGTGTTAATATTCTCTGTCTTATGGAACCTCGTATAAGTGGTACCAGGGCTGATAGGGTTTGTCGGAAACTTGGATTCGGCCATTGGATTCGGGTGGAAGCTACTGGTTTCTCTGGGGGCATTTGGCTTTTATGGAACTTTGATTCTTATGATATTACTTACCTTACTTCCTCCACTCAGTTGCTTCATTGTCAAGTCAAAGACCTAGCTACCAATAGTATAAGCCTTCTCACTGTTGTTTATGGAGAAACTACCTTGATTGGTAGAACTGCTCTTTGGAATTCCCTTTGTTTACTTGCCACTAATCCTGCTTCCCCTTGGTTAGTCTTGGGTGACTTTAATACTTACTTATCACCTAATGACAAGCTAGGTGGAGATGATCCCCCATGGGCCTCCATGCATCAATTTAGAGATTGCATCAACAATACTGGGCTTATTGAGGCCAATATTTTGGGTGAAAAATTCACCTGGGAGAAGCGGGGCTTAAAGGAAAGACTGGATTGGGGTTTCTCCAACTTCGCTTGGATTAATAGCTTTCCCGCCTTCACTGTCCGGCATGGACTTAAATTCAAATCGGATCACAGGGTTGTTGTGGTTAATACTAAACCTCCGAGCTTAAATCCTTGCCCTCAAAGGGCCTTCTCCTACCAAGTGGCTTGGACTTTGGAAGATGACTTCAAAAACATTATCAAAGAAGCCTGGCAGGATAGGAATTGGATACATGGCCTTCAAAATTTTCAAATTTCTGCTCTGGATTGGAATAACAACCGAATTAGTAACTTTTCAAGAAGGAAAAAAGAGCTTATTCGGCACCTAGAGGGTATTGATAGATGTCAAAGAATGAACTGCATGGGACGGGCCTCTTTAAGTTAGAAAAACACCTTTGGGCTGAATATCACAAACTCGCTACGCAGGAAGAAATCTCTTGGTTCCAAAAATCCAGGTGCAAATGGCTTCAGGGAGGAGACAGAAATACCAAGTTCTTCCACGCCTCAACTGTGATTAAAAGGAAAAGACAACGTATTGGAGCCATTCAAAATGAGGCGGGAGAGTGGATTGAGGATCACAACCTTGCAAAGACTATGGCCCAGGATTTCTTCTCCAAGCTTTATACTCATGATTTGAATGTGAGAGATCCTGCGGGATGGTGCTCAAACTTTCCTAATATTGATGCTAGGAAGTTGTCCATGCTTTCAAGGGGAATTACAAGGCTGGAAATAAAAAATGCAATATTCGTCATGGTTGCTTTTAAGGCTCCTGGGCCTGATGGTCTTCAGGCTCACTTCTTCCAGACTCAGTGGGATGCCGTGGGGGATAAGTTGTGTGACTTTATCGAGGAATGTTTTAGCAATCCTTCTGCTATGTCTACTATTAACAGATCCAAGATTGTCCTCATTCCTAAAGTTGACCAACCTTCTTCTCTAAAGGATTTCCGGCCCATATCCTTGTGTAATGTGAGCTTCAAGGTCATCACCAAGATTCTCGCTACTCGATTTAAAGAGGTCATGAGCCAGCTTATTAGCCTTAAACAATGCAGCTTTGTCACTAACAGATCCAGTTGTGATAACATTATCATTGCGCAAGAAATCATTCATTCTATGACTATGAAGGGCAAGAAGAAAGGATTTGTTGCTATCAAGATCGATATGGAAAAAGCCTTTGACAGTTTGGATTGGGGTTTCATAAGGGATACTCTTGCGTGTTTGAGGATTGACAATAATCTCATTGATCTCATCATGGCCTGTCTCTCCACTTCATCCATGTCGGTCCTTTGGAATGGGGATGAAAGTTCGAGTTTTACCCCTTCCAGAGGCGTCAGGCAAGGGGATCCTCTAATCCCATATATCTTCATCCTCTGCATGGAAAGGTTGGGGCACCTTATCAAGGCTGAGTGTGAAGCTCGGAGGTGGAAGCCATTCACTTTCAAGAGAGGCAGTCCCGCTATCTCTCATTTGTTTTTCGCTGATGAGCTCATCCTCTTCACTGAAGCCTCCGCTCACCAAATGGCTGAGGTTCGTACCGTCATGCAAAGTTTCTGCGAAGTCTCTGGGCATAGAATCAACCTTGCCAAATCTCGTATGTTTTGTTCAAGGAATGTCAATTTTAATAGAGCCCTTGAGTTAAGTTAGCTCCTTGGCATTGGAATCACTCATGATCTTGGGAAATACCCGGGGTGCCGTTAATTCATAAGAGGATTACTAAATCAACATATCATCACATTGTGCGAAAAACCAGGGAAAGATTATCCACTTGGAAAAGCAAATTCTTAACTATGGCTGGCCGCACTGTTCTCATTAAATCCGTTCTATCTTCCTTGCCCAGCTATCAAATGCAATCAACTCTTCTCCCTATGTGTATCATTAATGAGCTTGATAAAATCTCAAGGAACTTTCTTTGGTCTCAAGACAAGGATGTTAAAAAGATGCATCTTATTACGTGGGATAAAGTTATGAATGCTAAGAAACAGGGAGGCCTTGGAATCAAAAATCTTTGGCGTTAGAACAAAGCTTTTATTATGAAGATTTGTTGGAACCTACTGACGAAAAAGGATTCTCTATGGGCTCAGTGCCTCTGGTCCAAATATAATTGTGGCCATTCCGCTGTACCTAAGGTTTCAAAAAAAAGAAACTCCTCCTCTGTTTGGAAGGCAGTGGTTGGAGTCTGGGATAAATTTTTTGCTGGGATTGGAAGGAAGGTTAATAGCAGGAATGACACTAAATTCTGGCAAGACCTCTGGCTTCCGCTTGACCGGCCTCTCATAACCTTTGTTCTCGATTAATGTTGATGACGTGATTAGAGATCATATCTTGAGTAATGGAAGGTGGAACACTAATGGATGGCGGGGCACCTTACCTCTTACAATCATTAACTCTATTTCCAGGATGACCATCCCTTCTAACCATCTTCCTGATTGTTTCCCTTGGCGTGTTGCTAAAGATGGATGTTTCACTGTTAAATCTGCTTATACTTATCTTTCTGGTAGCAATCAAACGGAAACTAATAGATTTTGGTCTCTTCTGTGGAAGTGGCAGGTTCTTGAGAAAATAAAAATGTTCATGTGGCAAGTTGGTCACAAGAGACTTGTTACCAACTCTCTAAGAGCCAGGAGAGGCCTCACGGATGGGAACCTTTGTCCCTTCTGTTTGAGTGAGGAGAACGTGATACATGTTATCAGAGATTGTGAAAGAGCGAAAAACTTGTGGAAATATATTTTGATGCCTAACCTTTTTACTCAGTTTTTCACAGGGAATTTGCAGGCTTGGCTTAACTGGAACACCAATCACAATCTTGGGAAAGGGCGCTTCCAAAACAACTCTTGGCAACGAACCTTTAGCTTGGCATGCTGGGTCCTTTGGACTTCTAGATGCAAGTTTCTTTTCCAAGGCGAGGACACGGATACCAGGGAGTTACTCCACACCTGTAACTATCGTCTTATGGAGAGTACATCTAATCAAACGTTAACGCACCAAATTTTTGATCTTGGCAGGGACGTGGAAAATGCTTGGACTCCTCCCCCGGAAAATGTGGTCCGTATTGACGTTGATGGCTCTTTGCGTTCCCAGTATCAAGCAGCTTGCGGAGGCGTGATAAGGGATTCTCATGGTTGCTGGCTGATGGGATTCCACAAATCCCTTGGCCTCCACACTATTATTGAAACAGAAATTCATGCCATCTTGTTAGGGTTGAAGCTGGGGCATCAGATGGGTTTCCAGGAAGTGGCCTTTTACTCGGATTCGATGGATGCGATCAACATTCTCATGAGGGATTACCATACTGATCACCCCCTTAGAGGAATTATTGGGGAGACTAGAGACCTGCTTTTTGAAGATTGGAGTGTCGAGCTTTACTATACCCCGAGAATAAATATTTCCTGTGCTGACTACATGGCCAAACAGGGCCACGACGCCCCTAATGACGTTGACGTGGTTCTTGTTCCATCCGTTCCCAGTGGATGTCAAGATAATTTCCTTAGAGACCGATTGGTCTGTTTTGCTAGTTCTTCTTTTGGCTTTTGATGTATTAAGGACTAGATTTTCATGATCTAGTCCTTCCTTCATCATTTCAAGCTCGCTTGCTTGTACTCTTCAAAAAAAAAAAAAAAAGCTCTAAGCAAGTCCTCATCGATCGTCTTCGAATTATCATGATACCAACGTACTTTGTATACTGCAAGACGAGCTCTTAGAGATCCTCCTTTCGCTGCGCCGTTTCCATTTTGGAGAATGCTGACATCTCTAACAAAGCCACCGTCGGCTGTTGACATAGTATGGGTTCCATGGCCTACAGTGTCACAAGCACTAATTTGAGCTGATGGGCGGAGGGATGCATGTTTTCTCTCGTAGCCTTTGAAGAAGGTTCTTGCTCCTATTATCATCCCGTTCCATGTTCATAGCACATGAGCATGCATATGGTTAAACATATTCTTCTTTTGAACTATTTAAATAGGGAAAAAATAAATTGAATAATGCTGAAATATTTTTTTATATGACTATCTAATTGACTCAGATTTGAACATTGTTAAGCCATATTGATGTTAACTCTTTTAAAGAAGTTTTTTGCATTGACATAAATTCGAACTTGAGATTTTATACTTAAATGCTAAAATCTTTCACTAAAACTAATACCGGTAGGGTTAAAAATAAAAATACTAGCACTTGTATGTATAGTGAAGTGTTTTTTTTTAGTAGGAATTTTGAATATATTCTTAATTATTTTTGTTAAATTGAATGAAAATTGATATATTTTAAAAATAATAATATAAATTATAATTGTGAAATATTGTTTTTTATATATAAATTGTGAAATAATTGGCATACCCATGTGGAGCAATAGAGGTTTTCTTTGTGTGTTTGAACTAAAGCGAAGGGAAAATTTCCTGCAAGTTCCGCGCACGAAAATCCACAACCGATGTGGGGTTTAAGGCCCACCACAAGGGACCCGCCGTAAGCACGTTTTTGCTATTTTGTCACACAATAGCTGTAAAAAAAACAACAACAAAAAAGCCAAAAAACCAAAAAAAAAAAAAAAAAAAAAAAAAAAAAAAAACAAAAACAAGAAGAAGAAGAAGAAGAACAACAACAACAACAACTAGGATGGTCATATGTTTATTTGTTTTGTTGGTTCAACATATAGTATTTTTAGATCATCTATAAGATGAAAAAGTAAAAATGAACTGTATAAAAAACATGATACATCGGGCCTATGTAGTACTCCGTTCATGAAATCTAAATACCATTGCGTGTGGAAAGAAACGGTTAAAATTGGCTTTTTCGGACTGAAAAAGTGTTAAAATGGGTTAAAAGTTAAAAGTGATAAATATTTCCAATCCTTATTATACGACATCATAGAAGTAATCTAGTCCCAAATACTCACAAGTATTGTTATCAAATTCGTGAATTGACTCTCCGAGTTTAACGTTTTTATGCTTCTAACTTATAAAATCGAGTTGAGTCACTAGTAAACTTATGATCGTTGTAAATTTGGTTAAACTTACGAGTTTATTTACTAAGTTTTCCGTTTTATGTTTTCAGCTTCCAAAACTGTATTTACTCATTGTTAAACCCGTGTTAACTTCTTCAATTTGATCATATTCAACATATTTAAATGTAACTTTTATATAAATTTCTTTATTAAATATGATATAATATTATGAATGTTGATAAATTTACTTTCAAGTATTTGGATTTAAAAAATATTTAAATCAATTTGTTATTTTTTATATTTTAATTATTTAATTATACACTATTAATATCTATTTTATGATAAAAGTAAACTTTTACAAGTTTATGATTCGAGTTCACGATGTGAGTTTATCTCATTGTCACTAGTTTGTTTAAACTCGTGAGTTTAACAACCTTGCAAATGACCATTAAATTATAAGAGAAAAATACTCTAATGGTGTTTGGTCAAATTTAACGATTTTGAGGAATTTTTACTTTTTTAGATAATTTATTGGTATTTCTACGATTTCCAAAATTTATTTATGTCAGATGCCATTTGCAAAAACTTTATTGATAAAATTATACTTTAACCCTATGAATAAATAGAACATGACATATGATTCAGCGCAAAAAATAAATAGGCAAGGGAACGGTTGAGGCCTTGTACTAGAAAAATCGAAAATAGAGACGGATTTAGCGACGGACAATTTTCCGTCGAAAAAATTGAGAATTTGCGATAAAATGAAAATCCGTCGCAAATTACGTACAGTAAAAATAAATTTTTTTTTGAAAATTAGCGACGGATACGAGTCCGGGTCGCAACCCCGAGCCGGGGTTACGACCGAGGCCGGGGGTAGCGACGGAGAGTGAATCCGTCGCAACCCCCCAGGGGTTACGACGAAATTAATTCGTCGTAACCCCGGGAAAAGTTACGACGTAAATTAATTCCGTCGTAACCCCCCGGGCCGGGGGTTGCGACGGAATTGATTTCCGTCGCTACTCGGCGCCATTTTCCTCCTCATTTCAATTACTCGCCGACGCCACCCCCCATTTTCAATTTCCCCGTCGACCCCCCACCCCACCCCCTTCCACCGCCGACCCCCACCCCACCCCTTCCACCGCCGACCCTCCCCCTCCCCTTCCACCGCCGGCCCTCCTCCTTCCCTCGTCGCCCGGCCCCTCCCCCTACCCATCGTCGTCCCCCCACCCCTCCTCCTTCCATCGTCCCCCACCCCTCCCTCCCAATAATCCGTCGTCCCCCACGCACCTCCCCTCCCAATACGTCGTCCCCCAACCCCCTCCCCCCCCCATCCGTCGTCCCCACCCCCTTCCTCGTTGACCCCCTCTTCCTCTTCCCATGGTTGCTCATGATCCTCCTTGTTGCAGCCTACAAAGGTCCAAGAAGCTTAGAAAGATCAAGATTAAGGTGAGAACTATGACTATTTATTTTACTCTTTTCTACCTTTCCTAAAGTAGTATAATCACTAAAGGTCAAAATTTTCTTGGTGTATTGGAGGCGAAGATCAAGTGAGTTAGGTGGTCTCTAGTTCGTGATTGGGTCCTCCTCTGCTCCTTCTTGCCCTCACAACCTTCGGCACTCCTTACTTGTGGTGAACCTCCGTAAGTCTAACAACTTCCTATAATATTCGATATTCGTTCTTTCATGATAAATCTGGGTAGAAAAATTTGAAAACCTAAAAAAACTACAATTGCATGCGTGGATTTTGATGCGAGGAATGTGTTTTGCAATATTCTGTACACCGTGATGGACACCAAGGGCAAGACGAAGGACACGTCAACGCAAGATGGACATAGAAACGATTTGCGAAGGCCCGATTTGAATTTGGTGCGAGAATGCCACGGGCGGCCTTCCAAACCTAGAGCGCCGTACACATTCAACAAACAACGAAATTTAGAGTTGTTACAATGGGTTAAAGACCTAAAACTCCCAGACGGTTATGCGTCAAACTTGAAAAGATGTGTCAACATGCACGAGGCGAAGTTATTCGGGATGAAGAGTCATGATTGTCATGTTTTTTTCCGCAGATTGCTTCCGTGGGCCTTCAAAGCACTTCCGAAGCATATATGGTCTATTCTCGACCGAATTTTCCATGTTCTTTAGAGAAATGTGTTTCCGAGCTTAGTGTTGAAAAGTTACGGCACACAGACGAGCATGCCAATAATGCTATGCAAGTTAGAGATGGTGTTTCCTCCAAGCATGTTTGACTCAATGGAACACTTGCCTTTCATTTGGCCTACGAAGCAAAGGTAGGAGGGCCACAACAATATAGGTGGATGTATCTGTTTGAGAGGTAATATATATATTTATTTCGCACATTTATTAATTGAAGGACATGATACTTTAGTTTATAAATACTCTCTCATTGTCCATTGTAGGTTTTTACGCACACTTAAGAAGAAGATAAAAAATCCAAGGTACGTTGAAGGATCTATCGCGAAGCTTATCTAGTCGAAGAGGCGACAAAATTTGCGTCATACTATTATCCCCCGAAACGATATCAAGCTGGAGAGGGGTGTCTCGCAACGACGATGGCGGTGATACGAGCAAACAAAAATCAATATTTAATTTTCCAGCCGAGTCGTGGGAAAACGTTGGAGGTCAACTCTTGACGGAAGAGATAAGCAAGTAGCGGAGCGGGTACATTCTTAACAACCGTGAAGAGGCCGCCCAATATTTAAAGTAAGATTTCTTTTCTTTTTACTGTTACGGTAAGTATTGAAGTATTAACTTCATTTTTTTCTTACAGTTACTTCTCTAATTGGGTCCGATAGGAAAATCCTTCAATGTCGGAATCCCAAGTTGATCAATTCATGAACTCTGAGTTTCCAAAATGGTTTCGAGAGTACTTCGTGAAAAATCCACCAGATCTGCATGTAGTTTATCTTATGGAGCTACAATAGTTGTTACCCGGTGCAACAAATATTTAATCAATGGGTATCGGTTTTCAACTGTTAAAGCGAATGCAGGTACTGTATGTTGCAATTACGGTGTATGTTGTCGAGGTGACCAAGTTGATGGGGTGGAGGGCGACTACTACGGGAAGTTAACTGACATAATTCAGCTGAGTTACCTGTGGGACAAAGTGGTGACCCTTTTTAAATGTGAGTGGTTTGATAACAGTCCGCGTGGGACAAAAGTGGACAAATATGGAAATGTTGAGATCCACTGGACAAGGAGATATACAAACTGGTTATGACCCTTTCATCCTTGCTCAACAAGGAACAAGTTTACTATACATCATACCCCACATCGCGCCAAGGGTGGAGGGAGTTATCAAAACCAAAGCACGAAATATTATACCCAAGTCGAAAGAGTCGGAAACAAATGACGGTATGAAGGAACCGTTCCAAGCCGATGCGAAACATGTACGCTCAGTAACGTTGCCGAACGACGATATACCGAGCAATGTTCGATTCTATTGCGGAGTTAGAGTTGATTCCTATTCAAATTGACGATGAGGAATTAGACGATGAGGCGAGGGAGATTTTTTCGATAGTGAATCGAGTTCGACGATTATGAGACTCCGAGAGGAAGGCATGGAAGCGAGGTCGAAGAACAGAATCGTCCGATTGATTTGTGTTAGTTTTTTGTTTATGACGATATATTATACTAGATACATCCTACTTTGCCAGTGTCATTAATTAAATTTCTTAACTTTATATACATTTTGACATAATGTTTATGAGTGTTCAGAGATGGAGCATACAGGAGGGCGTTTAGGTAGTGGACGTGGTGGTGGTCGATCTCGGGCCCGTCCTATCAGAGGGGGTAGGGCGACGCCATCTGCCCCCTCTATAGGCAGAGGGCTCGCCGGTTCCCCAGAGTTGCCGCCACTTGATCATATCTCATCTTCACCGTCAGTTCATATGTCATCTTCACCGTCGCTTCATATGTCATCTTCTCCGTCGGTTCATATGTCGTCTTCTCCGCCGACCCCCACTCTTTTATGGGCGATGCACGTGTGCCGGGAACTTCCAGTGATCCACGGCAAAGGCGGAAGCGGGTTTACTTTACAATTTCGATTGATTTACATATGTTAAGTTCTCTTTAACCATCTATGTACAAACATATTCAATATAGTTGACATTCTTTCCTTCAAAGACACTACGTCGCCTCGGAGCCGGGTTAGGGAAGAAGGTAGTTCCTCCAAGACACCCATTTGGGGAACGGTAGATCCCGCTGACAGGAAGCTTTGGATCTGTTCACGCAGCGACAATGAGTAAGTCATGTAAAGTTACCAGTAATGTTACGATTTTCTACCTTTAGTTGGTATGCTAATATTTGCATCCCGTCCTTTGTCTTCAGATTTTACCCTTATAATCGGGTTGCGGATTGGATCTCGAACCAAATATTCCGTAATTTCAATCACCTTGGCGGAGTTGGACCTGGTCCCTAAGGCGAATCGGGATCGTTGGTTCGAAGAGTTCTTGGTAAGTTGTGTGTTTTATCATTAAGCAGTTTTAAAATTTAAAGCACTAATTATTCATTATTGATTTGCAGCGTGAGTATAAGACGTTGCTCAAGATCGTGAAAATCGAAAAATCTTATAACTATAAGGGAGGTCGTTGGTTGTCCGAGAGGTGTTATAAATTGAGAAGGCACAGAGGTAAGCGAGATTGGATTCAACCCGACAATCGCAGATGAATTAATTCAAAAATGGGCCCGAGGATCCCAAGTTTCATAACAAAAGTGACAAAAATAAGCAAAATAGGGCCGAATGGAAGGACCGTCATATGTTGGTGGCTCCATTCCAATTAGTGAGCATCGACGAAAAATTGTGAGTACGGTTATTTTCTATTTATGTATTCAATATTTTGTACTGTGAAGTAATTAATTAAGGTCATCATTTGTGTTTGCAGGCAGAGTCAGGGGAAGTTCCTACAGGATCGATTAAGTGGGTTACCTTTGAGCGGACCCATTCCAAGCGATCAAGGGAGTGAGAGGCAATGGATTAACCCCAAGGCAAAGCAAATAGCGGTGAGACATTTATTGCATTTATTATTTGTTTCGTGCACCACTATATTTATATTATTTCACACGTCTTATTTATGTATTTTTTTGCTTGTAGGAAACCTTTCATAAGTCGCCGCAGATAGAGCCTCGCAGACCGGGACCGACCCCTTATCGTCTTACTCCGATAACGAGAGTCTCGTTCTTTGAGGTCTGCAGCGGATTTAACAAGAAAGGGAGAGTCTTTGGGTTCGGTGGCTCTCGGGCCGATCAAGCAAATGAAGCGCTCCTCATCCGCACCGAAGGTGTTTCGTAGGTAAACGTTATACATTTGCTATTGATTGTGACATTTTCATTCCCCGGTCTATTTAAATGATGGACAAAAAATAAACGTACTCCCTAATACATTTGTAGATGAGATAAAAAAGATGAAGGCATTGGTGGAGGAGCAAGCGGCGTAGATGAGTCGGCAAAGCGGTAGAAATGAGCCGGACAAGACAAAGATGACTCGGGAGCGAGGAGATAATGAGGCAATGGATGATTGAGGAACGGAGATGATGAAGCAAAGAGATGCTTCAAGAACAGGGGAGATGATAAAGGAGCAGATGATGCAGCAGATGACTCAGCAACAGGAGATGATGAGGGAGATGCAGCTTCAACTCCTATCCCTAATGAAAGACAAGGGTAAGGGGCCGGCTCTTGGTGGTGCGGATGATGATGGTGGTGTTGATGATGATGATGATGCTGCTGTTTAGACTATCTTTTAGTAGATTTTCTTTTAAACAATATTATTTATATTTTGTTTTCGATGTGTAAAACTCTTTCGGATTGTTATTTAACGTTTTTATGATATACGGGTTTATTATTATATTTTTAAATGTTTTATTAATTTCTCAAAAAAAATTAAAATCAATATTTGTGATAGGAATAAACAATTTTTTTTTTAAAAAAACCAAATTAAAAAAATATTAAATTTAAAAAAAAAATTAAATTTAACATAGCGGCAGATTTGTAGTCCGCCGCTAATCAATGGGTCCCCGGGTTTAGTGACGACGAAGAACTGTCCGCTAATCCCACGGGTTAGCGACGCGCAAATCCGTTGCTAACCCAAATGGATTAGCGACGGACAGTAAATCCGTCGCTAATCCCAATGGGGTTAGCGACGGATTTATTTCCATCGCTAACCCCTAATGGATTAGCGACAGATAATAATCCGTCGCTAACTAGACGGAACAAAAATTCCGTCGCTAAATTCGAAATTTGCGATGGATAGTTGAAATCCGTCGCAATTGTGACGAGGATTTTTGCGACGGACGAAATCCATCGCAAATTCCGTTGCAAATTCATTTAGTGACGGAAAAACCCTTTTAGCGATGCATTTTTTCCGTCGCTAAAAACTGATTTTTTTGTAGTGCTTGTAGACTCGGGGCTTACTGGTTGGGAGTTACATCCTTCACTGGTCAGTCGCGAGATCGAATAGGCACAGAGAGAATGAGAACTGGGAAAGAGTGATAATTATTGATATCATCCCAAAATCATGAGGTATTTCAAAATACCTCTCATTTTCCTACTCTCTGTTTTTGTTTAATTTCTCAGTTATAGCCAATGACCTTTGGTCAATGGCAATTACGTCCCCTTTTACCTGTTCGACTTACATTTTTGTGTGCTATATATGTATAATTTTTCTCCTATGAAAATTGGTTTTTATAAAGTGAACATTTTGGAACTATGCCGTCACTTAATATCACACAGAAATTATCTTTAGAAGGAATAATCTTTTGGTGATTCAAGTTTTGACTCAGGTGTGATGACTATGATTTGGTAAGAATTATGTGTCAACTTAATGTTATACAAGATAAGAAAATATTTTCATGAAAATTAATTTTTTGGTACTTCAAGTTATAATTTAGTGATAATTTCGGTATGAATTAATCCAAAATCTTTTCATATTTAATAAATTAAATTTTTCAATGGCATTTAGTATCGCGAACTGCTTTTTGTGCATTTAGCACCATCTGGTATTTTAAAATGATTTTTAATATATCCAGCACCCTAAATTTTTTTTTGTGAAGAAAATATTTTTCTAATAACATTCAAAAGTATTATAAATAGGGCGAATGAGCGATTTTACACACGAAGTTTCCTCCTAGGAGCGTCCAAACCACGAAGTTTTGAGGAGCAAAAGTACACACGAAGTTACGTTTTAGGAGCGCCCGGCACCACGGCCATTAGTCAACTGTTAGTTGACCGTTAACTGGATAGAATGCGACGTACGACTTGACTGACATGAATCTTGACGAATGCCGATCTGCGATGTGGAATAAAATTCAAAAAATTAGAAAAAAATCAGAAAATTAGGAAAAAAAATTAGAATTTTTTTTTTAAAAATTCGAAAAAAATTCAAAAAATGAGGAAAAAATTAAAATTATTAAAAAATTTAAATAATTATAAAAAAATTTGAAAAAAATTCAAAATAATTTGAAAAAATTATAAAAAAAATTCAAAAAATGAGGAAAAAAAATAAAATAATTAGAAATTTTTTAAAAAAAAAATTTGCAAAAAATTTGAAAAATTCAAAAAATGAGGAAACAATTAAAATAATTAGGAAAAAATTAAAATAATTAGAAAGAAATAAAAATACCCCCCGGTGGGCCCCCACCGACCACCCTACAGTCGGTGATCGGTTTGCCCTTTATTATATACATGGTTGGACAGAGGGATGGGTTTTCAAAAGAAACGATGGACTAAAGGAGGAAAATCGACAAGGCCCATTAAATTAAAATAAAGGAAAAAGAAAAAGAATTTAATCTTTTGGGTAAAACCCAAGAGGTTCTCAAGTGTTCCTACTGAGTTGTCGGCTATCGCGTATTACGGGCATCTTTTTGGGTAAAAAGAATTTCTTTCTAATTATTTTAATTATTTGAATTTTTTCCTCTTACGTTCAATTTTTTTAATTTTGTTCTAATTATTTTAATATTTTTTATAATTATTTTATACTTATTTTTATATTTTTTCTAATTATTTTAATTTTTTTGTAATTATTTTAATTTTTTCCTAATTTGCTGAATTTTTTCTAATTTTTTTTGAATTTTTTTATTCCACGTCAGCGTCTACGTCATCATCCATGTCAGCGTGTCAGTCTAAGTCAACGCCACATCAGCATTCCATCCAAGTTAATGGTCAACTAACGGTTGACTAACGGCCGTGGTGCTGGGCGCTCCCAAAACGTAACTTTGTGTGTACTTTTGCTCTTCAAAAAACTTCGTGGTCTTTGAGCGCTCTCCGGAGGGAAACTTCGTGTGTAAAATCGCTCCTTCGCCCTTATAAATATAGGGTGCTCGTTGCAAGTTTAAAAAAATTTGAAAAGAAAAATTGTTAAAATACTTGGTTATTTTCATTTTGAGACAAAAAAACCTTTAACCACGCCCTCGTAATGAGTACGCATGGCTAAGCTAAAATAGATGTACGTTTGTAAGCCGATATAAAAATTAAATCACGTACTTTTATTTTCCATGAAATAAAATCAAGGGAAAATTATAATAAAAGACCTAAGAAAAATAATATTTATTAAAAAGGATCATAAAAATGGTAATTATTTTGAAGGATCAAAAATTAGAAAATTAATATAAAAAGACTAAATTACCCTTGGTTCTACAATTTTTTTTGTAAAGGTGAGAATTTTTTTTTTTTTCAAAAAAAAAAAAAAAAAAAACCGTTTTTACAATACGCCTCCAAGTCTTCCTGCTTACCATCCATTATCTCCGGCGACGATGGAAGTCACAAATGCGCGTAACCACACTTCCAAACAAAAATTTGGAGACATCGTTTCACCATCCTCGCGCGCTTGCAGCAGCCTCCTCTAATGGCATTGACGATAACAACAACATCAAAGACATCGACCTCTCGCTACTCGAAGCCATTGAGAAATCCTAGAGCTCCGTTGAAGTGCTAGACCTCAAAGCCCTCAAGAAGCTTGTGCTCGCCTTCGAACATCGCTTGAAGGACAACATCGAAGCTTGCCTTAAGTACTCAAACCAACCTGATCGATGGATTCAGAGATTGAGCTCCATGAAGAGCTTCAGAAGCTCAATTCCTCGCAGGAGCTCCAGAATTGTACCCTGACCTCGTCAATCTTAATGTCGTGCCATCCATTGTTGATTTGTTGAACCATGACAATACTGACATTGCCATATATAGACGTTGTCCAACTGCTTCAGGACTTGACCAATGAAGATGTACTCGAAGATAATGATGAGCCCGCGAGGGTTTTGTTATAGTTCCCTAAAGGTTTTGATGATTGTCAATAATTGTAAACAAAGAATGAGGATTTGCTCTCAGCTATTGGAAATTTCTGAGTGAGAGCAAACCTCGATGTTTGCCCAAAAACCTCGAGGTTAGGCCTTACAAAGGAAGCCTCAAGGTTCTGTGTTTTAACTTGGGAAACCTTGGTTTCACAAATTTATGTGAAACCTCGAGGTTTGTAAAGAAACCTCGAGGTTTTGGACTTCCAGAGAAAACTCAGTTTTACACAACAATGAAAACCTCAAGGTTTGTGAGTTCCAGAGAGCAAATGAACTTTCATTGATTTTGAAACCTCCAAGTTTCCAATGAAACCTCCAAGTTTGCTCTTATCGCGCTTTTGCAAGGTTTTACTCTCAAAGTAAATCCTCGAGGTTTCTGAGAAAACCTCGAGGTTTTGATACTCAGAGAGAGTAATGCTTCTCTGTCACTTCGAAAACCTCCAGGTTTCTTGGTTTGGACTCAAAACAAATTCAAGTATCATAGTCCAAACCTTGAGGTTTGAAGAACAAACCTCGAGGTTTCTGAACGTTGTCTGAAATTCAAATCCGTCGATTGACCTATACCTTTCTGTTTTATCTCAATGCTTTCCATGATTTATCTCTAATGTTTCTAGATATGTTTAACCATCTTTTTAGTGAGTTTCAGCCAGATTAAGGAGAGTTTACTGAAGGTTTAAAGCAAAAGCAAAAGTAATGTCAGAACATTAAATGCTCAACCCAGAAACTTGCATTCTTTTGGTTAATCATTCTGCACACGGCTGCAAAGCATTAAAGAATGATTTCTACAACAAGCAACATCTTCTTCAACGGATTAATTTGCAGAGAGTCAACTCTAATCATCTAGCCAGCTGGATTAAGTGAAAGATAGAGAGAGAGAGAAGACCTAAGCGCTCATAACTTCGAGATCATCTCCAACGGTCTTATTAACAATGCAACGGTCTTTTAATGCTATCTGACTATAAATAGAGTTGCATTCAATTCTTCTCAATAACCACAACTGCTAAAAACGAATTGCATTCAAGTCTTACACTTATTCTTTCAGTTTTCATCTATATTGTATCTTTTGATACACAAGCTTCAGTGTTTATCATTATCTACTCTTAGAGAGAGTTTCTACTTGTTAATCATTTATTGTAAAGAATCACAAGTCAGGGGACTTGGTGATTTGGGAGTTCATTGATTACAACTTGTAAGGGGGAGTGAGTTCTAGAGAGAGAACTACTCTTTGAGTACGAGTGTGTAATCTTTGTGATAGTGGAAAATCCCGCAGAGTCCGGGACCGGATGTAGGTCAAGTTGTTAGGACCGAACCAAGATAAATCTCTGTGTCCAGCCTGCTCTTCCCTTTACTCTTGTCCATCTCTCGTTTTTGCTTTGTCTAAAAACAGAAAGATTATAAAAGTTTTTAATACCCAATTCACCCCCTCTTGGGTATACAGCTCCACTTTCAGGTTTTAGTCGATACTTTGGTTGAAAATAGTGTGCTTGAGTTGTTTGTTCAAAATTTACATAGGTTGTTACATTTTGACCCGGACGAGATAGACGTGGTTTATAATACGCTAGCAACAATAGTATTTTTTTTGGAAGACTTGGAGGCATAGTGCAAAAGTGTTTTTGGATTTCTCACCTTTACACAAAAATTGTAGAACAAAGGGCAATTTAGTCTTTCTATTTTAATGTTTTAATTTTTGGCCCTTCAAAATAATTACCATTTTTATGGTTCTTTTTAATAAATATTAATTTTTTTTAGGTCCTTTATCATATTTTTGTAATACCCAAAATTTATATTTCTCTTGAATATTATATTTTGACAAATTAATACATATTTAAGTAGGAGAATATGTTGTCTCTAATTTTAGTAATTTATTTGAGTATTTTGCTTGGAAATTAAAGAGGCAAAAATCCAATACTATATTAGGGACCCTAAGTTGCCCTATGATTATTAAATAAATGCATAATACATAAATGACCAAAGTAAACTCAAAAGTTGTGAGAAAATAATTAATTCAATTAAATAAAATTGCCAACAATTAGTAGATAATTAAATCTACATTAATTAGATTAATTTCATAGAACTTTCATACTTAATTTAACATGTTTTAAATTGAGTCGTGTGACCCTAATTAAAGACCAATGGCTAATTAAGGGCCAAGATTAACATAGAGATAATTACTAATGATCATGATTAATATAGTAGCCAATCAAATAAATTCAATAATACCTAAAACACCATTTTAGGATTTATGATCAAAGAATTAAAGAATAAACCTAAGTAAAAAATTCAAGAGGCAACCAAGGCTTAGGTGTGGGTGATTTTAGACCATGAAAATAAAGTGGAGGGTGTATGAGAGGGAGAGGGAGACGTGTAGATGTGTATGTGTTGGGAGTGAGGAATCCATTTAAAATGCAATAATTAAAAAGTTAACCAATGGAATAATTAAATTAGCCTTGTTGGCACAATGAGTGTCAAGTGTTCTAGAAATAATATCTCAAGTGATTAAGCCAATAAAAATGATATTTGCCTAATTAAATACTAATTCTCATAATTAGTTCATAAATTAAATAATCAAGCAATTGTTACAAAAAAAAAAAAAAAAAAAAACAATTAAGGGAGAAGATCTAATCTAAGCAAACACCATGAGGTCCAATGGTTGTAATTAAACCAACAATTAATCTTAATCCTTATATAATTAAATTGGCCAATAATAAATCAAGGAAATGGTCTTAATCCTCATGAAATTAATTAGACCAATGAGAGATAAGCAAATAGAAGGCCAAGGTTAAAACTAATAAAGCTAGATCTAATGGTTCCAATTAATCACAATCTAAATCCATGTGAAGTTTGGTGAACCAATCAAAAGCTTGGGTTAAAGATAATATGACACATTATTAAACACAAGCCAAAAATGAATGAACAAGAGGGGGCCACGGTTTGTTTTTTTTTTGGAAGGGGAAGGAGTCAAATAAAAGCAAGATACTTTCTTAATCACCCATGGTATGAAGTAGGCCAACAAGGCAAGAGTACAAGAGTATTTATGAAAGGATAAGGGATTTTCTTTTGGGCAATGAGAGAGGGCACGGTTGGAGAAGGAAGAAGGGTGAGGATTAATCTTCATAATCTAAATTAAATCTCATGGTTGAGATGCAAGAAGAGAAAGCTTAGGAAAATTACCAAAGTTGCCATGACAATTTCCTATAAATAGAGAGCTTTGGGTTCTTCATATTTCACACCAAAGCAAGCTTAGTAAATCTGATATAGAGAGTGAAAGTGAGAGTGAGGAGTCTTGAAGAAGGAGGAGCAAGGTTCTTGGTAAATTCTCTTGCTCTAGCTTTTAAGTTCTTTAAGTTTTAGTTCTTAAATTCATAGTTAGAAGTAGCTTTGATTTTAAATATGCTAGAGTAATTTTAATATCATGTTTTTATAGTTAAAAATAGTGATATTTTGAAAATTAGATGAGCCATGTGATATAGCAAAATTTTTGGGAGTTGGAAAGCAAGTAGCGAAACTTCTCGCGAAAATTCATCGGTTGGAAGTTTTAGAAATCAGTGGCAGAAACGCCATAATTTTATGTTGAAGATGAATTTAATTAATTCTGAAATATTTTATGGTTAAATTAGACATATAGAGCTTTTCAAATATTCCAAGAACATGATGAAATGAATTTTTTGCAGAGAGATAAAAATTCCCAAAGTTTGGCTACGTTTTTCTGGAAAATTCTGGGCAGAGGTTAAATAATATTAAACTGGGAATGATTCACTAAATCTGGGTGAAATTAAGTATTTTTACTCAAAAATAGACATCCTAAGGGGTCCGGGGAATTTTACGGATCCTTGTTTCGATTTCTGTAGAATTAATTATGATTTATCGAAGTTAAGCGAAAATCTACCAGAAATGCTGAGATAACGTTTTTTTTACGAAATTTAGGGATTTAATTAGGATAATAAATCCTCCAAGGGTAAAATAGTCATTAGTGGCCAAGATATCTCTGAGGATAGTGTTTATAAGATATTAATGCAAGAAATGCTATTATAGGTTGTCCAAGTAGACGTACCAGCACGACATACCGTCGACCGAACAAGGTTAAGGTACGGACGCGTATTGTAACATTAACTCTGATGCTTATTGTATACTTGTATGTAATAGATGATTTCATAGGGTCATGGACAAGACTCGGTCTTGGGCCATGTACCATAGTTAAGACTCGTCTTACACATTCAGCTATGAACGGGTTATAGACTTGATAATATCGTATGATGGTTTTCCTAGCGCTGAGGACACGACTAGCTATCGTGGCACCGGTTTGTGCAAACGTGGATTGACATTACATGTGCTGTGTGCTATGTACTGTTGTGTTATAAATCTTGCATATGCTTTGTGTGATTATGTATTGATTACTTTTGTAATGTCTTGAATATCTCGTTAAACATATATTTACATAAGCATGAGGTTAACCGTTACCAGGGTTCAATGTGCATTGGACCTCGCTCTTAATATAGCTTCGGTCGGGTGGACCAAGAGCGTCGACAAGGGCAAGCGCCCGCCTAAGGGCTCGACCGGATATATATTTTGAAGTTGTACTTATAACATTACATATTTATACTTTTGAGTTGTGGAATCAATGTACAACTATAACAACCATCTGGATACATTAAAGTTATTATTTTGTTACTTATCAGATACTCAACTCTATGCTCCGATGCTCTACTCTGACAATCGAAAAAAAAAATTATTCTGCTTTTAAAAATGGGGTGTTACAATTTTTCCCTAAAATCAAACATTTT
Source organism: Acacia acuminata (assembly GCA_019022655.1). Classification (NCBI taxonomy): domain Eukaryota; kingdom Viridiplantae; phylum Streptophyta; class Magnoliopsida; order Fabales; family Fabaceae; genus Acacia; species Acacia acuminata. Next base: position 634,621 of record JAFJYI010000313.1, on the reverse strand, counting down.
AATGTAGGATCCCAAGAGATTTATGTAAGAAAATTAGACATGATTTTATATTGTATCGTGCTCCCTCCGGTCTTAAATATAAAATTGGTTAACTTTTTTGGAGAGATTAAAAAAGTTGATTAAATTACTTTAGAATATTTTTAGTTTATTTTTCTTTAAACTAATTAGTTTGACTAATAAACTGATATATAATCTAAGGATACACAATATATGATATGATAAAGTAACTTATTTAATTTATTTTTAAAAATAACTTATTTAACTTATTTTATTTCTTAAAAATAAATTGACTCTGTCTTTTATTTAAGACGGGAAAATGTACCATTTTGATTACTTACTAATCAAGTTGGTTAGATCATTTCACATGTACATCATTATATATATCTCACTTGAAAAGGGGCTCATACGTAGTAATAAAATCTTTTAAAACAAAGAGTTCAACTATTCGTAATTTATCAATAGATTTCCAAAATTCATATTTTATATGGAAAATATTCATTAAAACTGCAATTTTTCAATAATATAATTGTTTATCTATGCAAAATAATGACAGGAGATTCATGCAGAGAAAGAATTTATCGAGTGAAAGCTTTCAGCCTTGTCGATTGTGGCTTGCTGGTTGGGATGCTCCACTCTCACCAGTAAAGTCATTTGTTCGAATATGGTGCTTGTTTGATTTTAACTTTGTTCATTATTCACAAAATCATGAAGAATTCAAACGTGATTTACGGTATATAAGTAAATTTGTGAGATGAGTTTTGTCTCGACTTATGTCAACGGGTTTTTTCACCTCTGACCCAAACATGCATGCTTCATAGGAATTTAATATATATTTTTATTTGGCCTTTAATTTGTGTATTATATGAATACTAAAGAATGAGGTATAGTATTATTTTTCCTAAGAAATACTAGGATAGATCATATTATCCTTTTTTATTTTTAAAATTAAATGTAAGTCTTATCTATTATAGAGCCTAAAAAGTAAATAATATATATTACTCTTAGTCCTAAATATAAGACTTAATTGACTTTTTCTTTTTTTGAAAGATTAAGAAGCTAAATAAGTTACTTAATCATATTATATGTTATGTATTATTGGATTATATATCAGTTTAAAGTAATTTAATTAGCTTTCTTAATATCTTCAAAAAAAATTAATTGGGTCTTATATTTATAACCTAAGGTAGTATTATATGATAGTATGACTTAGTAGAGTTTTCATATTTTCATTGATTATCAAATTTTCAATGTTATTCTTGAAAAATAAAAAATATTATTTAAAATGTGTGAATAGTGCAATTTAATAAAAATTATTATATTTTTTGTTGATTGTCAAAAAAAAAAAGGTAATAAATATTACTCCTTCCCTCCTTTTTATAAGGAACATCATCTATTATAGAGGTGGTCCTTTTTATAAGAAACAAAATTCATTTGTCTGAAATTTTAAACTGATCTTTCCATTTTTACTCTAATTAAATTTATGTCACTCGTTTTGTCTTTGCAATAAATTTAATTTCCATTCCCTATCTCTTATATAAATTCCTTTTAAAAGGTTCATACATCTTTAGTCCCTTAATTTTGCCCTCATTTTGGTTTTAGTCCTTGTAGAGACAAAATAGTCTAAGTTTTTATTGAGTTATAGGGATTAATATTTTGAACAAAATAAAACTTGAGGGACTAAAACCTATGGATTGAAACTTGAGGGACAAAAACCAAAATAAGGGCAAATTTGAAGCACCATATCAACCCCATTCTTTAAACAATGGTATAATTGGAAAGAAAGATACATAAATTACATATTTATTATTTTTAACTAACATTTTGAATTACACGATTTTAGTAGTTATTCCTTATTAAAAAGATTAGATGGAGCATATAGAGATACATAACCTACATCTTTTTCTTATATGTATTAGAGAAAATTAATAATTTGATTTCTACCACACACAAAAAAAAAAAAAAAAAAAAAAAATGAATACATTTTTAACTCGATATAAATCAAGCTTTCAAATATTATATAGATTAAAACTCAATTTATAAATTTTGGCTTGATACAACTTATTCCCCTATAATTTTAGTTTTTCAAAAAATTAGTCCTTAGTGTTTAAACAACTTTAATTTTTATGATTTTATTTTTTAAAATATAAGAACTAACATTTTAAATTGTTAAAATTATTAGGATTGAGTCACAACAAATCAAAGTTCAGAGACTAGAGACAACAAAAGTTGGTCCAAACCCATTAATTTGAGGACAAATATAAGAACTAACATTAATTTTAGTACCTCAGAATCTTACTCACTTGAACTTGTTTTCACCTAAAAACCAAAAACTTTGAGGACTAAATTTTAAATCAACAAGATCTACAAGGATGAAATGATTCATTTTCCCCATTTACTACTATCATATTAGTAAAATCAGTCACTTTTCTTTTTCTCGTTTTTTTGTTCTATGTTATGTTTACTTGTTTTCTTACCAAACATAACAAAAGCATTTTCATTCCACCATTTCCTTCAACCCAATTATTGACTCGTCGTCCAATTATAGTGCGAATGAGTAAGGAAGTAGACAGAAAATAATAAATAAAATTAAGATAACCAACATCACGCTCTGCGAACTAATATTAGGCTTGCTGGTCAGAGTAAATTGCATTGGCTTTGCAAGTCATGGGTTCGATTCAGCATTCTTCCATGCTCACTACTCAGATTCACAGCTTGATCTTTATTCCCCATAATATGAGGTGTTACAAAACACCTCTCCTTTTACAAATTCCGAGTGAATCATATCAAAATTACCAACATATGTTGTTACTTACGTTTTCATGTACTCTTTCCTTCTTACTCCTAATATTAGACATATTTTGAGAATTAGTCTTGATCTTAAATCTAAGACATATTTATCAATTTTTTCTTAATCTACTTCTACTGACACTCCCTTAACATTAATTAATGAGGAGATAGATGGAGGAAATTAAGAAAAATGATTACTAGAGTATTTTAGAAAATATATATCATGTTAACTAACTTCTTTAATCTACGATTAAATTAGGTAAATATATCTTATATTAAAAATCAAAGGAATATATAAATTAATATATTTTATCTATATGTTGGCCCAAAAAACATATATGGTATATTTCCATTGAATATCGAACATCGATTGCAACATGTTTCAAAAACATAAGCAGATACGCAGTGATGAACAGTAAATAGTCCCTTGAAATCCTAAATGTATAGCCCCATAGAAGTTGACATATCATAAACTAGTTTAAATTTGGTTGGCCGAAAAAAGAACTAGTATAAAATTTGATTTTGATAATAGGAGTCTTTCCTTCTCCCTCTTGAGAGCTTCTTCTCTTGGTGTTGAGGGTGCCAATGCCTCTTTTGTTTAGGGGATGGGTTTTTTAGGGATTCACGGTATTTGTTTCTTTGTGTTTGTTGGTAGTTGACATGATTTATGGCGTGCCCTCTAAGGGAAGAGGGCTTAGGTCGCAGGAGGAGCTGAAATTAACAGCATCGGTTCGGCTAGAAAGACGAAAGCTTGGTGGTGTCTAACAAATCTTTATGCCTTTCCCTGATGATCCCAAAATGGAGAGCTCAGAGTCCAATTTTATGTGATATTATCTTCTCTTCTTCGATTTAGGTTGGTCCTCATAGATCCGGCGACTTGGGGTTGGGTGGTGGCTGGTTGTATTAGTTAAAAATTTTCATGGCTGTTGTGTTGATGCTTGGTTATTGTTTCTTCTTCCTCTAATATGGCGATGGTTGTGCGGAGATTGAGTCTCTGCTGTCTTGGTAGTTGTAGTTAGAAAATCAACATAAATGAGTCTAAAATAGTACTTCTTTGAATCCACATCCCTTATTTCCCGCAAAGTTGTTAGTGACTTTTAATTTTTAAGCAGCTGTATAGCAATGTAGGTGGCTCTATATCTTTGATTAGGGTTAGGGTTTGTTGGTGGTGTTTTCTTGGCTTATGGTTGTTGTGTTGGGCTTAAGCCTTTTAAGTGTCTTTGTTTAATTTGAATTTATCTTGATTATATATAAGACTTTTGTTTATGGACTTGTGGGTATGTTTAATGTATTAATGAAATATTTCTTTCTGACAAAAAAAAAAAACATTTAGATAGAGCCCAATGGGAAGTTATCCAAACATAATTTTTTATTCATTAAATTCCAAAATTAAGATCTTTGAAAGTGTTAATTCATTTATCGATCAACCTAATTAATTTAACTTGGCAAATGTTTAATAACAATATGTAAAAGGAGATTATAAATAATATGAGATGAATATTAAAATAAATTCTACATAATAATACTTTCCTAAAAATATATGATATGATTGTAGAATATTTACTTATTTAACAAAGCTTGTAGGGTTTATAATGACACTTTATCTGATCATAAAATTAGATAGGACCCGCACTACTAAAATCTTCTTTTACAAAAAAAAAAAAAAAAAAAAAAAAAAAAAAAAAAAAAAAAAAAAAAAGGAGTTTAACTATCGCAAAATTTTCAATAAAATATAGGGAAAATCCCCCTTTAGGCTCAAATTAGCAAAATATTGTCAATAAAGGCCTAAAGAAAAGTTAGATGTCAGAAAAGGCCGGTATTATTTCAAAAAACGTTGTACTAATATAGATGTTAATGTGTACCGATATAGTTGTTAACATATTTGATATAGTTTTTAACAAGTATTGATTTAGTTGTTAGGATATTGTTGTTAGCATCTCCTGATTTAGTTGTTAATGTTATACTAATATAATCCTTCCGGTCCTTATTATAAAGCACCAACTAACAATTCTCACAACCCAATAAAAACAGTTAAAGTCAATAAAGTTAGCCTACAATTTAAGTAACTTTCAATATTATCCCTAATAATTGCATTAAACTCTAATATCACATTAATTATTACTCTCACCTACTACTCCTATTTATTAGAGACATATATACATGGAAAATAATGATTAATGCTCTTTGGGAACAAGTAAGTGCCTTATAAAAAGGACCAAATAAACTTACTAGTTGGTGCCTTATAATAAGGACTAGAGGGAGTAGTTGTCAACGTTTATGAAATAATATCAAAAAGTCCTTAGGGTTTTTTTTTTTGACATACATGTGACTTTTTTTGAGAATTTTTTGATAAATTTTTGGTTATTTGGGCCTTGAGGTAAATTTTCCCTAAAATACAATTGCTTATCTGTCATGAATAAATATACACATAAGGGCGATGCATAGTAATCAAATAGTTAAGTGAGCGATAGTTGGAGCCTTCTAGACTTGTGGCTTGCTGGTTAGGGTACTCTACTCATGACCAGTAAGTTGCGAGATCGAACAGGCATGAGCAGAAGCGTACGTAATCATTATTATCACAAAATCATGAGGTATTTTAAAATACCTCTCAATTTTATGCTCTTTGTGTTTCTTTTATTTCTTTGTTATAAAAATTGATTTTATAAAGTGGACATTTGAAATTTTGTGTTCACTTCATGTGAGGTAGGATTATACAATACCTTCACAGATTATATTATTGTGTACATCTTCCAAATTTTAACTTAGTTATGAATGTCATCCATTTCTTTTTCTTTTTTTTTTTTTAATTCTCAAACTTTTTTCTCATTTAATAATTTAAGACTAAGTAGAATCTAGCATTCTAAGATTTTTTTTTAGTAGTAATTGTTATCATAAACTAATTGCCATGCAGTATTTTTCCTATAGTCTTTTTACTTATGTTTTGAATGAATAAAATTTTCTAATTATTAAGAAAAAAACATAAAACACTAGAGGATCAAACTAGTGAACAAAGAAAGAAGAATAATCATAAGTTTAACACCTTTTATTTTCCATGGATTATTTGTAAAAATGTTATATTTTTTGGGATTAATCTATTTGTATTTTGGCGCTGTTAGCAACCAATTAGTTCAATTTATAGGAATGTAAGCCCATAATAGGGTGAAATTACAAAAGTCTTCTTTTATACTGAATATTTATTAAAAGGGAAAACTTTCAATAATGCATATTTCATCCATCAATTTATCAATTACATAATTGCTTATCTATACACAATAAATAAGTGGATAGAGACACTCAATCCATGATTAATAAAAATTACATGAATGAACAAATGTTGCATTTGAGACTCGGCCTTGTTGGTTTGGGTGTTCAGCCTACAAAGTCATGAGTTCGTATTGGGCTATAAGAAGAACCGGAAGGCAAGTATAATTTTGATACAAAATTATGAGCTATTTCAAAATAGCTCTCGTTTTCTACTCTTTTGTGTTTCATTCTAAATTTTCCTTTTGTAAAGTGGAGAATCTATATTAGAATGTGTTAGTTGTGGAACACAAATGTCTCGCCCTGGAGGTGGTTAACTTCAATATAGGATCTGGTAGGCTTATCCAATGTTATCTATGGCACGATAACAATGGACAAGATGATCACCGTACACAACGAGAGGTGTGGGGTGTGTGCACGGTGGGACGATATCTAAAGAGTAAGGGAGAATACGTGTGTACCGTTCACCGGGGATGTGCCTATTTATAACCGAGCCGGGTTGATCCGACTCTCTAGGTAGCACGCTCCCATGATGTCGTGCGTGTGCCCCCATTTCCTCGCACTGCGAGGTAGTGGGGATAGGCGTGGGGTAGTTGGCCTTCTAGTGGGCTTGACTTGGTCGGCCCATTTCCGAGGTCCATAACGGTTGCCCCAAAGTCGGCTATTCGGGCTTACGAATTGCCGAGTTTTACTCCGGTGTAGGCCCCGATTTTCCAGGCCCTTATTTCTCTTGGAGCCATTTTGGGTTCTAATTTCGATTGGCCGTAACCGCATCCTACATTCGTGCTGAGTAGAGATTTGCACAAGCATTGCCGCCAATCTTATATATCAGATCCCGACCTCGTACACTAGAACTCGACCTCGTGCGTTTCCACAAGCCGCCTAGGTCTCGTTGTTTTAGGGTCTTCATTCGAATTCATCAATTCACCTCGGCCGTTGTACGACTTGGTATTCGGCTCAGGGTTTTGAGCAACAATGCCGACATACCAGCAAACGCGACCGTTCGCCTAGCTAATTGTCTTTTCGCTTGCTCGCGTCGTATCGTATAACCGTCGCTTCCGATTATAACGACACGTGCCTTCAAGTGCCGCCTTCTGCTACCGGTTAATGTCGCCCATTAATGTCATACGTCATATCGTCATCATAGCTTTTTAGGGTTTTCCTTTTTACCCCTGCAAGCGATGTAACGTCTCGGCTTTCAAACGTTACATCTCTAGAACTCCTATAAGTGCTCTTCACACCTTCATCACCACTCTTCTTCGTCTTCTCAACTTTGAAGAATCGTCACGGAATTTCTCTTTTTTTCAGAATCGCTTACGCTTTCTCGTTCTTTTGCTTCCAGGTATTGTTTTCTCGGTTTTGCATCACGCGCATGTTATATAATTCGTATTTTGCTCTTTGGCACGAGTGTTGAGGTGTTGAGCGATCGTGATGACCGTGAATTCCTCTCCAAACGAAAAAATGTCGAAAGCTATTTTGAATTCTGCTTGTCTGAGTTGCTTCGACACCATTTATGTTTTGCTCATTCACTCCTTCAGGCTTTGAATTACTCGTGGCATTATGGTCTTTATTCTACATTTGAGTGATTTTACTTTGTTGAGTTCTTCACAATCTGGGCTATCTGGGTTTGATATGCATAATTTCGTTTATGTTTAACATGCTATATCATTTGTTCCCAAGATGGATCCAAAACCCCCGCTAGTAGATATGTATGGTAATCCTATTCCAGAAGAGGATAGAGAGATTCTTGAACGGGTGCACAGGTCGAACTAAACTTTGGCTATGGTCCATCCTTCCCACGGAAGAAGAGAGGATGGAAAATTTACTCCGATCTCGGGGAAGTGGGAGTAGGACAAGCGTTCGAGTTCCTTCTTCACCCGATCCGAACTTCCTAATTCTCCTTCACCCAGATTGTCGGCTTCTCCCGAGGTTATTCCCCGGTTTCGAACACGGGCCCTTCGGGTCCTTGTGAGGAATGTTGCCACAAAGCGATTGAGCTTGCCGTCAGGTCATGACGGAGAAGCCGAGTCTCTTTTGGATAAATGCCGCTGCAATAAACCGACGAATACCTTGCCGCTTGGGCCCTTGCTTATTCAAGCTCGCCCTGAAATTCCTGTGTTGTCAGGTATACCTCGTAGTTCGATTTTGGCCTTTGTTTTTATTTTAGGTTTAAATGTCTTCACACCACACAAACCACTCAATCTCGAGATCGGAGAATCCGCCCCTTCCGGAGGATCTTCACGAATGCCTCCCATCAAAGACTATGCCGTGAGCAACATAGTACTTGACGTAAGAATAAGATGTCGGGAAAGTGCTTTCGCGGATTGTCCGAGGTGGAGAGGGGTATGATGTGTGCTTGCCTCCCCCGGCCGAGTCCGTGGCTTCGGGTCGATCCAACGATGAGTCCCGCCACTTCTTTTATTTTTACAAGGATTTGATCACCTATCTCGGGGTTGAATTCCCCTTTTCCGACTTCCAAATGAGCCTTCTCACCCATTTCCGCCTTGCACCTTCTCGATTACACCCCAATGGTTGGGCCGCGGCAATTGCTTTTGAAAAGTATTGCACGACTCATAAGCTCGAGTGTTCCGTCTCCGTGTTTTGTAGCTTCTTCACTCCCTTAGATATTAAGACTACTACGGATGGGGAAAAGAAATGGTTTTGTTGGACCTCACTTCGGGCGTCTCATGGTCGCAAGTTTCTTAAGCCTTTTAAAGATTCTTGGAAAGGCTTCAAAACATCTTACTTCAAAGTTATCGCGGCTTAGGATATACCGTGGTTCCTTCGAACCCGGACGTCCGCGAACTTGAGGAACGCTTCCCTTTATACTTTGGTCGATGAACACCATAAGTTTGACGCAAAAGATTTTTTGCCAACTAAATCGCAATTATCCGCCGAGAGAGAAACCATCGGCGCCCTTATTACCTTAGTCCAAAAAGACAATTTGGTGGATTCGGTAAGTACATTACATCCCGTAGGTGTTTATAGGGCTCCCCTCCCCCAATTTTATCCTTTTGTGCGTGTTTGGTCGGACTTTGACTTCTTTGCTTTTGCTCTTCGGTACACCGATGGGAAAAAGACCCGAGTATCTGGACGTGACGATTCCTGCCACTCATCCAACAACTCCGGGTTCTAAACGAAAAGCGCCTGGCGGACAACCTGATGACTCTGCTACTGCCAAGAAAACCAAAGCTCCGAAGAGGAAGAAGAATGACAATCCATCAACAAGCAAGGAAATTCCTATCCCTACTTCTCCAGCTCGAGATCCGGGGGATCATGAGCCTGAAACTCTTGCCCCGATGTCCGTCCACCATTCGGCTCCTCGTTCCTATTTTTGGGGGCATAAAATACCCAACTCCCTCCGTAAGGGTATTCGCCCGCGATCATTGGTATGACGGGCGGACATTGTCGGAGGCGGAGACGACGAGTTGAAGGAGATTAAGCACGCCAACTTGAAGAATGTCGGCCTATGTCAACTTGTGGCACACCTCAAAGAGAAGGTCGGGCAGAACGAGAAAGATCTGGATTTCTTTGAGGATGCGAAGAAGAAAGCCGACGAGGCAATAACTCAAGCACAGGAGGATCTGCAAGTGGCGAGGCCGAGAAGGAAAGCCTCTCGACGAGCTGGTTAAAGTTCGTGACACGCTCCACTTGTCCGAGTCGAGCTTACTCGAAGGGCGCAGGTTCACGAGAGTGACATGGAGTCCATTGCCCGATATAAAAATCTGATCGAGGAACAGGCGACGGAACTCAACTCTTGTAAGCAAGCCCTCACTGCCTCTCAGGCCAGTCTCAGTTCGTATCGAGGCGCCCTTGATGTCGCCGAGGTTAATATTTCCAAGCTAAAGGCAGGCGTCAAGGAGGCCTTCGAGAATGCCATGGAACAAGTTTGCTTCTGAATTCCTCGATTGATTTAAATTTAGAAGGAGTGCACATGAACGCGTATGTTGAAGACGGAATATTTATTCCGGCTCCGCCCGTGGTTGATGATGCCAGTATTGCCGAGACGGTTCAGGAAGAAGAAGCTGGTGGCCAATCTCCGTCTGTGCAACAATAGTCGGCAATTTACCTTTTTGCAACTTACAGCTTTGTCTGTAGGTTATGTAAACGCTGCTTCGCCCGTGTAGGGCTTCCATTTGTAAACGTTTGATTTGACCGCTTTAATCATATGCGCTTATTTTCTATTTAGCGTCTTTCAAATTGAAGGTTTCTGACGTGATCAAGGTCAAGGAAACACTCCTTTCTTTTATGGTGTATACATGGTGAACTTGGCGGCTATGCCGCTACATGATTTACGAAAATTGGCGTTGCCGCGCACATGTTTATTTTTGGCCAACGTGGATAACATGATAAACCCGAATTAAGTAATCCGATTTTCATTAATCCTATCATTTGGCTTATTGTTGCCGCAATCCTGCAAATGTGCTTGCTAGGATATTCATTCGGCGGCATTTCTTTTACATGATTCATGGGATTCGGTCCTTATGCCCGACTTCCTTTGAACAAATCGCGAGATGGTTTCTTTTACATGATTTATGAACTTTGGTCCATACATGTTATGCCCGACTTCCTTTGAACAAATCGCGAGATAGTTTCTTTTACATGATTTATGAACTTTGGTCCATACATGTTATGCTTGACTTCCTTTGAACAAGTTGCGGAATACGGGTACTAATGCCCATCCTTTTGATTCATTCGATGTTTGGCTTTACATCAAGGATTCGATTCCGTAGGAATTTGATACATATTCACGATGAAGTAAGCCGAAAGTCAAGTTAATAAAGGAAAATACGAAATTAACGAAAACAAAGCATTGAAAACAAACGAGTGCCTCGACTTTGATAATCGGCTATAGTAAGCCTTAAGTTTGTCGGCATTCCAAGTCCTTTTGATTGCTTCCCCTTTCGGTGATTCTAAAACGTAAGCACCGTTTAGAGTTCATGTCGGATGCGGTAAGGGCCTTCCCAATTTGCAGCGAGCTTCCGTCTCGGGCATTTCGTTGCCTATATCGGCCCTTCGCAGCACCAAGTCATCCTTGTTGAAGGAACGGGGATTAATCTTCTCATTGAACCGACCCGCGACGAGTTGCTTTGTGGCTAAGTCTCGCAAGTGAGCCGTGGTTCTAACTTCGTCGATCAGATCTAGCTCGACTGCAATAGCCTCGTCATTTTCCTGCCCTTCTTTGCGAAGTCGTCGCTTTTCTCCATGAGGTTTCGCCGATTTCTACGGAATCATGGCCTCGCGGCCGTACGTCGGCTGACGGCGTCTCTCCCGTGGATGTTTAAACGTAGTCCGACAACCCCATAAGACGCATAGAGATGTTCCACCCAACTTTCCGTTCTCGGTCATTCGCTTTTTAAGTCCGTTGACGATGACTTTGTTCGCTGCCTCAGCTTGCCCATTGGATTGTGGGTGTTCCACGGAAGCGAAATGGTGCTTCACATTAAGGGCGGACATCATTTGCTGGAAGCCTCTGTCCATGAATTGTGTTCCATTGTCCATGACTATTTCTGCCGGGATCCCAAATCGCGATATAACATTCCTTTGTAGGAATTTCTGTACCCTAGCCGAGGTGATGGTCGCCAGAGGTTCAGCTTCGATCCACTTAGTAAAGTAATCGACTGCGACGATCAGCCACTTCAATTGGCCTAGAGCTGGTTTAAACGGTCCCAACAAGTCCATGCCCCATTTATAGAAAGGCCATGGAGCCGTGATCTGCGTCAACTCGGATGGTGGAACCCACAATATCTTGCCGTGCTTCCGGCAACTACCACATCTCAACATGATATTTAGCATCTTGCGCCATTGTAGGCCAATAATATCCCGCCCAACGCTTTACGGGCCAAAGCTTTTTGCCCCCATGTGTGTTGTCCATTTATGCCTTCGTGGATTTCCGCCAAAACGTATTGAGTCGATCTTCGTTGAGACATTTAGCCATGGGGAATGCACGCCTTTACGATACAACCGATCGTTCACCATCACATAGGCGGCGGCCATTTCGACTAGAGTTCTTGATTCGGCCGCATCCTGCGGGGTTATCCCCTTTCCGGATAATCGGCAATCGGTTTTCTCCAATCCCCGAATCGAAATCATCATCACGCAACCGGGTTCCGGTAGGTTCTGGCTGGACAATTGTGCGGAGATTTCCGGGCACTTCGTGCTAGCTAGTTTCGAGAGAATGTCGGCCCTCGTATTTTCTGCCCGAGGAATGTGCGCACGTCGCCTCGTCAAAATATGTCATAATGTCTTTCACCTTTGTCAAGTATTTAGCTAACGGGGCCCCCTCACTTGATAGGTCCCTTGGATTTGGGAAGCGACCGGTGAGAGTCCGTGGATACGTGGACTTGCCGAGCTCCGTTTTCTTTGGCTGCGACAACCTGCAAGCAATGAGGGCCTCATATTCCGCTTGATTATTCGATGTTGGGAAATCAAGTCGGAGAGATAATTCCATCGCCACGCCTTCGGGGCTTTCCACAATAACTCCGGCACCACCTCCCTTTATGTTAGACGATCCGTCCACGAATACTTTCCATGGTTCGGCTCCGTCTTCTCATTCTCGAACCGAGGTTAGCTCCACTAAGAAATCAGCAAAGCTTGTGACTTGATTGCTGCGGGTCTCATAAGTGATATCAAACTCGGACAATTCAATTGCCCAAGCTATCATCCCGCTGACCAAGTCTGGTTTATGTAAAACTTGTCGGATGGGTTGATTCGTTCTTACCACGATCGAATGGCCAAGGAAATAATGGCGAAGTCGTCTTGCCGTCGTTAATAGTGCAAAGGCCATTTTCTCCAGTTCGATATCTCAACTCGAAACTTTGAAGTGCCCGACTTACGAAGTATCTTGGTTTTTACTCGCCGTCTTCGATATCTCGAACTAAGACCGCGCTTCTTTCGCCTTTTCCCCAACCGACAAATACAGCAACAATTTCTCCCCGACTTCGTAGGGATAACATCATGGAGATGCTAAGCATTGCTTTATTCTCGTCAAACGCTTCTTCACACTCCGAGTTCCATCCTTCCTGAGCTTCCTTCTTCAAGAGCTTAAAGAATGGGAGGGATTTTTCTGCTGACTTGGGCAAGAACCTTGTCAAGGCTGCCAATCGCCCTGTCAACTGTTGTAATTCTTTCTTGTTCTCCGGGGGTCTCATTTCCATCACGGCCCTGCACTTTTCTGGGTTAGCTTCAATGCCTCGGTTGGTCAAGAGGAAACCCAAGAATTTTCCTGACGGAACTCCGAAAGCACATTTTGTCGGATTCAACCGAATTCGATGCTTCCTCAATTTTTCGAAAGTTTGTTGTAGATCATGAACATGGTCGTTCTGCTCTTTAGATTTAACTATCATATCATCAATGTAGACTTCCACGTTTTTTCCCAGTGATCCGAAAAGACTTTTGTCATCATTCTCGATAAGTCGCCCCGCGTTCTTGAGGCCAAAAGGCATCACATTATAGCGATAATTCGCATTGTCCGTGATAAATGCCGTTTTCTCTTGATCATCGAGATGCATGGCGATCTGATTGTATCCCGAGTATGCGTCCATGAATGACAAAAGTTGAAAGCCGGCCGATTGGTCAACCAATTGGTCAATGTTGGGCATGGGAAACGCATCCTTGGGACATACCTTGTTTAAATCTTTATAGTCCGTACATACGCGCCATTTGCCGTTCGGCTTTTTGACCATGACCACGTTAGACAACCACGTTGTGTATTGCACTTCCCTAATAAATCCATGTGAGTAACTCCCGGACATGCGCTTCCAAGGCTTTTCCTCGATCCGCACCCCTGTTTCCTCTTTTTTACGAGCTACCGGGTTTGACCCATGGTGGATGGCCAATTTGTGACAACAAAACTCGGGGTCAATTCACGGAATCTCGATGGCGTCCATGCAAATACGTCTTTGTTTGCTCGCGGGAACAACTCCAATTTTGCTCGTATCTCGGAATCCAATGTCTTTCCGACTTTGGTGGTCTGCTTTCAGTTCATTTCTTAGGATGAACTCTTGTTTCTTCATTAGGTTCGGACCTTTGCATCTTGTCCTCTTCCCTCAAGTCTAACTCTACCATGTAAATAGACTTATTATTCACCTTCCTTTCACCTTCCTTGGCAGGTTCGGTCTTTGGAGCTTTGCTATCCTTCACCGCTTCAAAGTAGCATTGTCGAGAGTCTCTTTGATCTCCTTTTACGGTAACGACCTGATTCTCTCTGTCATAAAATCTCATCTTCTGGTGATTAGACGATACCAGCATGTTCCAGTCATGGATAGTCGGTCGTCCGAGAATAATATTTTAGGGAGACGGGAAGTCGGCCACAACGAAACGGACTATCCCTGACTTGAACGCCTCTTTCGTCCCCAACGTCAATTTGAGGTCGATGTATCCCCTTGGATGGGTGTCTTCTCCACTAAAGCTGTTAGGGTGGTCCTACATGGTTTGAGGTCTTCCGAATCGAATCGCATGCGTTTAAACGCATCCCGGATTATGTCCACCGCGCTTCCATTATCAATAAAAATCTTCTTAACTCGGCAATCTTTGACGATTCCGGTTATGACGAGCCCGTCGTGGTGTCCCGGCATGACATCCTCCAAGTCTTCTTCGATGGCCCGAGCATTGGCAAATTTGGTTTTGCGAGACTCCCTTTTAAATCTCGGACGGTCAACTACGGATAGAACCTCTTTCAAGTATTTTTTTCTTTGATTGGCGGAATCTCCTCCTCCGCCGAAACCTCCAACAATCCCATTGCGGTCATATTTTGACTCGGGATACTCATCATGTGCTTCTCTTCCTTTTTTATGTTCTCGTCTTCTTTTTCGGCCGGCGGACTTCTACTTCGTTCTCCTCCCCGCTTGCCCCGCCGCCCTTGCGTTTGGATCGGATATTTACGGAGCTTTCCCTCTCGTATGAATTTCTCGATGGCGTCCCTCAAATCCCAACAGACATCCGTGGAATGCCCGTGTTGGTCATGAAATTCACAATATCGGGATTTGTCCGGGGTATGTTCATTCCGCATCGGGCGTGGCCGTTCTACTTTTTTCATCTCGGTCGGGAGACTTCCTTCCGGACACGGGCACGAGATACTTTTAGCGGAGCGTATCGGTCATATCTTCCTTTCGCTCTTCTTCGAGGTTTAGCATCCCTTCGTCCTCGGGATTCTTGTCTGTTCGGGTTGTATCGTTCCTTCATTCGGGGAGATGGACTCCTCCGCTTGTCCGTGGTGCATGGCTCATAATATCCATCTGTTCCGGCTCTATGTATGTCTTTGATCGATCTCGGAATTACCGCGGTGTTTTGGGACGTCGCTTTACGACCGACTTCTTCAAACGTGAGGATTTGTCCGGGCCGGCTATGATGCGGTGCAAATGTACGTCTTCCTTTAACCCCGCACTTGTATTGCCGTGTCCTTAAAGCGATCCAAATACTTTTGCACCGTTTCCCAGGTGATTGCTTCACCCGATCCAATTGGAACTCGGTTTTGGGTTGCTTCCTACTCGTGGCGAAGTTGAGTAGGAATTTGTTCTCCAAATCTTTCAAGTCGGGATTGTGTTTTACGGCAAGGTGTTGAACTAGATTTGGGCTGGTCCACGTAGCGTTCCCGCAAACAACCGGGGTACCACGGGCCCCGAGTATCCTTTGACCATGATCTCCATTCGAAATTGCCCACATGCACTTGCGGGTCTGGGTTCCATCGTATTTCGGAAATCTTTGGTGTCTAGGCCTTTTGGATAAGGCGCGGCCATTATTTTGGCCGTGAAGGGAGTCGCGACTTTCTCCTCCTCATCCGAGCTTGCATCCGTTGACGATGCCACATCTTTATTAGAGAGGACCTTTTCTTTGTCTTTCTTCGACGTTCCGGCCGACGATCGTTCCTTTCGAGTGTTATCGGTGTTGTCCCGATTAGCCACTGTCCGATCTTGTTTTTTCTTGCTTACGGCTTCCGTGTATCATTCCTCATCTCGGGAGTGTCTTTTTCATGAGCTGTCTGTGACGTCCCAATATTCCGAGGAGTTGGGATGCCATTTTGGCTCGGGTCCACATTGCCCTTTCCAGCGTTGCCGTCATGATCTTGGGTTGGTCCCGCGTGACGTCCGACTAATTTCCTGAATTCTTCCTCGCGGCGGTACATCTCTTCTCTCATAGTCCGGACGTCCTCTTCCCTTTGTAATCGATTCCGTGTTTCCATCTCGTCTATTCTGTCCAATACGGAACCAAGGGTGGTTCGTAACAACTGAATATCGGGGTCGACCACTTCAATGGTTTTGGTTTGCCGGATAGCGACATCTTCAAGGGGTGGAGATTTCGCTATGCCCGATGTCTCCTCTTCGGTTTCTACCAACATTGATTCTTTGTCCGGGTTCATCGGGCCCCCCGGTTGTGATGTTTGTCCTTCGTGTTGCTTTGGTTGTTCTTCTGGCACTTGATTCTGCCGGGTTGTTGTACCACGTCCTCTTGTATTCGCCATTTGCTATGATAGGTTCGTGGCTTTATGGTATGGGATTCAGAGTTTAGTCGTCCCCACAGACGGCGCCAATGTTCCGTTGTGGAACACAAATGTCTCAGCCCTGGAGGCTGGTTAACTTCAATATAGGATCTGGTAGGCTTATCCAATGTTATCTATGGCACGGATAACGGTGGACAAGATGATCACTTGTACACAACGAGGTGTGGGGTGTGTGCACGGTGGGACGATATCTAAAGAGTAAGGGAGAATACGTGTGTACCGTTCACCGGGGGATGTGCCCCTTATTTATAACCGAAGCGGGTTGATCCGGGCTCTCTAGGTAGCACGCTCCCATGATGTCGTGCGTGCCCCCCATTTCCCCGAGGTAGTGGGGATAGGCGTGGGGTAGTTGGCCTTCTAGTGGGCTTGACTTGGTCGGCCCATTTCCAGAGTCCATAACGGGAATGGATTAAGGTACAAATTTATTTTGCAATTTTTTGTTGAGATATTTTGAAATATTTAGAATAAAACAGATTAATGTGTGCAATCAATAGTTATCAAATTGGTGAACAAAGAAAGAGGAATAATCATAAGTTTGACGAGATGTTCCTAAATACCTCTTACTTTTTGTGGATTATTTGTAAAAATGTTATATTTTTTGGGATTAATCTATTGGTACTCGGTGCTGTTAGCAACCAATGTAAGCCCATGATAACGTGAAATTACGAAAGTTTTATTTTATACTGAATATTTATTAAAAGTGAAAATTTTCAATAATGTATATTTCTTCCATCAATTTCTCGATTATATAATTGCTTATCTACACAGAATAAATAAATAGATAGCGACAGTCGATTCATGATTAATAAAAAAATTACGCTAATGCAAAGTCATGAGTTCGAAATGGGCAATGAGAAGGACCAGAAGGCAAGTATCATTATTAATACTACAAAATCATGAGGTATTAATACCTCTCATTTTCTACTCTTTTGTGTTTCATTCTAAATTTTCCTATTGTAAAGTGGAGAATTTATAAATTAGAATGGGTTGAGGTGCAAAAAATTTTTTTTGAAATTTCTTATTGAGATATTTTGAAATACTTAGAATAAAACATATTAATGTGTGCAATCAATAGTTATATTAGGAAAAAAATTATAAATTTTGGAAATAAAGTTGATTGAGGTTTTATATTTAAGATTAAATCATTTCTCAATTAGCTTTTATATTAAAAATCAAGCTTCCTTGTCTTGGGGTTTGCTAAGGTGAGGACTGAGGACTGATGAGGAGTCACCCTCACACAAACAGAGAGCAACTAATAAGCAATTTATTAAGTAGGCTTTTGTAGGTAGTCAGAGAAATAATTAAATATAAGTCTTATTTATTATAGTCTCTAGAAAGTGAATAATGTGTATTATATAATATAATGACTTAGTAGAATTGTTAGTGTTTTATTGATTATCAATTTGTCAATGTTATTATTGAAAAATAAACAGTATTATTTAAAAAATTTTTTTTATTTAACTTATGAATTCAACTGCAATTTAATAAAACATTTTAAATCTTTAGTGTTACAAAACACCTCTCCTTTTAGTGTTTTACAAATTCCAAGTGAATCATATCCAAACACCATTATATGTTAAAACTTACATTTTCATATAATAGATTTGATCTATATATTGGCCCAAGAAAATTTATATGGTTATATTATCCATTCAACATTGAAGATCAATTGCAAAATATTATAAAAACATTCGCCAATGAACAGTAAATCGTCCACTCAAATTCGAAATGCATAGCCTATAGAAGTTGGTTTATTTTGTTTTATTTATGTGATTGCAATTTCGATATCACTTGCTAGTTTTGATTTGATTCATATAGAGCTCAATGAGAAGCTATCCTAACATCATTTTTCATTTATTACATTCTAAAATTAAGATCTTGTTTAAAAGTTTTGATTCATTTATCACTCAACCTAATTAATTTAAGTTGACAAATGTTTTTGTTACAATCAAAATAGCTATATAAAAGGATATTACAAATTGTAGGATAAAATAAAATAATAATGCCAAAATACATAATATAAATTCCACAATAATAAACCGTAACAGAAGATTTGATGACATACCTCTAGTTATAGTTGGTCAAAGTGTAACATCCCACAATCTAATATAAAGGAAACTGCAAACAATTATAATGATGCGTTTAGAAATAACCGTCACCCGTCATAAAATTTTTAGTAGAGGGAGTTATTAATTTAATACTATCTCCGGTCCTAATTTTAGGAACACTTTTATAGTACAAATTGCACTACAAAAGTGTTTTTATAATTATGATCAAATGAGTAATAAGCTTGTATGGTTTTTTTGCCAAAAATCTTGTATGGTTTACAACCTCATAAAATTAGATAGGGCCCGTACTAGTAAAATATTTTTATAAAGGGAGTTTAATTAATGTAATTTTTCTGTAAATATATAATTGGTTATCCATCCATAACATTAATAAATATACTCAGAAAGGAGATCCACGCTAAACAAACAATTAAGCGAGTGAATAAACTTGCGCTTTGTAGGCTTGTGGCTTGCTGGTTAGGGTGCTACACTCTTAACTAGTAGGTTGCAAGATCGAATAAGCATTGATGACGAAGCAGAAGCAGTCAAATTAATGAGGTATTTCAAAATAACTCTCCATTTTCAACTCTGTTTCTTTAATTTCTTTATTAATAAATATTATGTGTTCAATATTGATAATTTATAAATATTGATTTTATAAAGTGGACATTTTGGAATTATGTGTTCACTTCATGCCCATGGGATACAGGATAATAAAATATCTCCAGGAAATTATTCTTATGGTGTTTCGAGTTTTAGCCGAGCTCAATAAAACATCCTTATATAAAAGGTCTTTCTTTTTAAATACGTGAGCCCTTTTTATAAAGTTTTATTTGAATTGGTTAGAATAATAAATACATTTTTACCAATTTTATTCTCATTTAATCGCATACATTATGTTAATTAAAATCTTGACTTATTTATTTTATTTTCCTCATTCTCTTTATTATGTTACATCATCTTTCCTCCATAAATGAAGACATTTTTAAAAAAAATTATATTTCCTGTATATTTATCATTTTCAATAAATCTTAAGTTCTATATAATCCATAATTTGGTTTAAAACACTTATATATATAATATATAATATATATATATAATATATATGGACGGAGTAAGCAATAAATTCATATAGACTGTCGCATAATGATGCCTTGAAGATCTGTGACTTGCTGGTTAGGGGTTTCCACTCTTAACTTCAGGTCACAGGTTTGGAGTAGGCACATGGAGAGACCCGAGGAAGTATTATTATTATTATTATTATTATTGTTATTATGACAAAACTATGAGGTATTTCAAAATACCTCTCATTTTCTACTCTTTTTTGTGTTTCATTCTAACAATTGCCATTATCAAGTGTAGAATTTATAAAAGACTAACAAGCAATTTATTATGTACTCTTCTAGTCCTATTTACCATGTGAGAAGAAAAGTTTTAGTCTTAATTAATTATTATATTGACTTTATTCTCATAGCATATATTAAATATGAATGAAATTTGAAAAGTTGTTGAATTTTACAAGAGAGTTAATGAAGTTTAATGTTTTCTTTTGTTTATGTAAAAGATGTTGAAAGTATTTTATAAATAAAACAGACTTTTGTAGGAAGTGCGATAATTAATTAATTTTTTGGCAAAATAATTAGTAAGATTGTGTTGATGTGCATATCGTCCAAGAATGACATTTTTAACCTTCCACCTTATATTGGA
The DNA here is from genome assembly GCA_019022655.1 of Acacia acuminata. NCBI lineage: Eukaryota > Viridiplantae > Streptophyta > Magnoliopsida > Fabales > Fabaceae > Acacia > Acacia acuminata. Next base: position 614,320 of record JAFJYI010000313.1, on the reverse strand, counting down.
TGATTTTAAAAAATTGTAAATTTAAAAGCCAACACAGGTTAAGGTTTTTTTTTTTTTTTTTTTTTTGAAGAATTATCCAATATTCAGTTTGAGGTTCATTCATGCATCTCTCAACACAAATGTATCCTTTATGGCTCAAATAAATTAAGGTTTCATATGCAATGGAAGAACAAATTGCTTTTAAATTTGGGGAGATGTGTAATTAGCAATTACCACCTCTCATGTCCTAAATATATGAGCTAGACAATAAATTTATTTTTATCTTAAATATATAACTTAAATCTACTATGTCTCCCAAATTTATACGTTTTTTCAGAATATCATATTGATTGTGTATATTATGTGTGGCAAATGCACTACCTCTAATCCTTAATATAAAACTTAAAAAATATTTTTTTTAAAAAAATAAAGAATTTGAATAAATTACTTTAAAGTTATTTATTTATCATTTTTATATCAAACTAATTTCCTCGCTTATAAACTAGTAATATATAATCTAGTAATATACAACATATACTATGATTCAGTTATTTATTTAGCTTCTTTTATATCTTAAAAAAATCAATTAGATCTTATATTAATCATTAGGAAGAGTATGCATATGTATCACACGTATGATTAAATATGATGTTTTAAAGACCCCATGTGCTTGATGTAATGGTAAATGGGCTAGATTGTATATGGTGCTGATCACTTTTTTAAATAAATATACTAAAAAAAAAAAAGCAAAAAATGCTTCTCGAACTCATGGCTTGTTGGTTAGAGCAGATTTGCCTTTCCCCTCTAAAGTCATGGGTTCGATTCAGCATCATCTATAATGTAAACTCTGTCTCCGTTTTCAGAACATGAGGTGTTTTAAAACACCTCTCCTTTTACAAAATGTTTTTAAAATATATGGCAGCGAACAGTAAATCCACTGTAATTCTAAATGCAACAGAGTCCTTTTTTTATTGTAACATATACCAATTTAGAGAAATTCCTTTTTACCATTTTAACTTTCTAAAAAAGTTATATGCTAACGGGTTTATTTCGTTCATATGTTTTTACATATAATTAATTTATCCTTGATATTAAAGAAATTAATTAAAAATAAAAATTTATTAAAATGATTGAATCAAATAAAACTACATTATATTAGTATTTATATATTTCCATCATATTTTTTAATGGAATTTAAATATACAATGCACTATGCACGGGTACAAAAAACGCTTTTAAGAGCGGACAAAAGAGGCACCATAAGACTAGACACGCAATTGATCTTGTTCCAGGCCGTATTAAAAGTCTAACATTTAAGACCGGACATGAACCGGTCTTAAAGAAACTTTTTTAGACCGGATATTTAAAACATTAGGTCTTAAAAGTCGTACTAAATAAACCTGAAATATTTTTTGTTAGGTCTAAAACTCAACTTTTAAGACCGGACAAAAATAAGGCCGCTCTTAAAAGATCAAAATTTTAAGTCGGGACAAAAACCAATCCGGTCTAAAAAATAGCGACTTCTAAGACCAGACAACTAATTATTCGCGGTCTTAAAAAACTGACTTTTAAGACTGGATGATAAATACATCCGGTCTTTAAAATTGAATTTTTAGACCGGACGTATAAATACGCGGTCTTAAAAGACCAACTTTTAAGACCGACTTAATATCAAATATGTACACCTGACCTTTAAGACCGGATCTATAAATACATCCGGTTTTAACAGTTGAACATTTAAGACCGGCGTATTTATTTCCGGTCTAAATTTTCCTGAATTTTTTCCCCTGCTTCGTTCTTCCCGATCATATATATACACAAATCAACCACCCAATCCAATACATAAAAGTCGATACTTTAAGCTACAAGCTACGAATAATTATGAATAAATTGAATTGGGAAAAAGAATACAAATATTATTCACCATGAGTTATGTGGCATCTTAATTAATGATTATATTATGACTACAACACCTAAATTAATTTATACAATAAGATAACTTACTTACAAAAACAATGAGTTACAAAGATAGCACGTAAATCAACATACATGCCCAATATAATATTCATCATGCCTTCATCTGATTCCCACCCAACAACGTAACATCCTCTTTTATAACATGCCCCTTTGGATTGGATCCTACCACAAAAATAAAACAAGAACAAACTTCATAGTCATGACATTGTTTAAGAACATAGAAGAAATATAATATAGTTAAACCCTTAACGTTTTCAAAGAATTCTGCATATGAATATTACCTTATGAATTGACTCTTTTATAAAGTGATATCCTCTCATATCCCTTCTTGATGATCATTTCTTATGTCAGGTTCATTATCTACTTCATCTTCTTTGTTCATGTCCTGGTAACCCCTTGAAAAAGGAGTACTCTCATGAAGACCATAATTTGAATGACTTTCTTTATCAATGTCAATGACCCTTTTTCCTTGGAGAGCTACAGACCACATTTTATTTTCTTGATCGGTGATATAGAACACTTGTTTTTCCTAGTCTGCCATAATAAAAGGTTCATCTCCAAAACTTATACTATTGATATCGACTAATGTAAATCCTAATCGATCGATCTGAACATCATTATTGACATTAACCCAGTTGCATTTGAAAATGTGAAATCTAATTTTGACATAGTCCATCTCCCAAATCTCTTCAATAACCCCATAATATGACATGACTGCCAATGTAGGCCTCTTGTCTTTCGAACTAGAGAAGTGCATAGATTTAGCCTCTAACATAACACTATTGTTCTGGACTGTGCTCCTATCATCTAGGGACTTCGTGTAAAATGTATAACCATTGATTACATACGAATTCCAACTTATGACATCAACCTCAAAACCACGTGATAACCATTTGATTGTATCAGAAACACATTCCTCTCCCTCGACCTTTTGTTTGAACCAGTTTGCAAAAGTTTTGTTATGCTCTCAATCAACCTTTATTCAATCATTTGATGATTTTCTTTCCTTAGAGCTTCTTTATGTGCAGCTATCTTTGGCTTGAACTTCATCAACATTATTCAAGATGTATAAGTGGACTTGTGAAATTCATCGGGATCCACACTTTTTACTTTAAGCCCCTCGTCTACCCCTTTCAGCATGCTGAGGTTTTGGAAGCCCAATATGTCTTATTTTGGCCAAATAATTTTGACAAAATTCCATGGCTACTTCAAAAACATATTTCTGAACAATCGATGCTTTTGGCCGGTATACGTTCTTCACGTACCCTTTTAGGAATTTCATAGATCTTTCAATTGGGTACATCCACCGTAAATGGATAGGGCCGCACAACTTTATCTCCCTCACTAGATGAACAATTAGATGAACCATGATGTCAAAAAATGTAGGAACAAAAAGCTTCTCAAGGTGACACAAGATAAGATATCCTTCATTCTCCAATTCATCCAGCTTTTCAATCTTAAAAACTTTACTACAAACCGCATTGAAGAAGAAACAAAGTCTAGTCGAAACAACCCAAGATCATATTCGGCGATGCCTCGAATAGCTACTTGGGAGTAGATGTTGCATCAAGACATGACAATCATGAGACTTTTGGCCTACTAATTTCAAGTCCTTCATCGATACAAGCCTCTTAAAATTTGAAGAATACCCCGAGGGAACTTTTGTGCCATGTAAACACTCACAAAAACTTCGTTTCTCATCCTTAGACAAAGTATGAGAAGCCGAGGACAATAAGTTCTCTTCCCATCTGCCCTTGGTGTAAGTCTTTGCGTATTCTCATTTCTTGCAAATCCAATCTTGCCTTTACACCATCCTTGGAACTACCTTATATATTGAGAAGCATGCCAACAATACTATCACATTTTTCTCCACATGCATGACATCAATACAGTGTCTCACATCAAGATTGCGCCAATATGGAAGATCGAAGAATACATATCTCTTTTTCCATATATTTGTTTCTTTTCTACTCTTTGCGTCTTACCGAAATGACACTTATATTTTTCATCTTTTCATACACTTGCTCCCCAGTTAATGCCACTGGAGCATCTTCATACTCTTGGCAACCAAAAAAGGCTTTCTTTAATCGACGATATGGGTGGCCCTATCTAAGAAATCTCCTATTTCCAAGATAAACCGTCTTTCTTCCATATTGAAGTTGATGGTAGCGTGTGCCTTCTTCACAAACCGGACATGCTTTATGGCCTTTTACACTATACCCTGACAAGTTCCCATATGATGGGAAGTCGTTTATAGTACAAAATATCATGGCTCTTATTTTAAAGACCTCCTTCTTGAAAGAGTAAAAAACATCGACACCTTCTTCCCACAACTCCTTCAAGTCTTCGATCAAAGGCTGAAGGTAAACATCAATGTAATTTCCAGGTTGTTTTGGTCCTGAAATCAACATAAAGAGCATGATGTACTTTCATTTCATGCATAACATAGGAGATAAGTTGTGAATAATCAGGAGTACAAGCCATGAACTATGTATGCTGCTAAGGCTTCCATAGGGATTCATGTCATCCGTGCTAAGGGCAAGTCTAAGGTTCCTAGGTTCTTCGCTGAAGTTAGGAAATAATTGATCGATTTTCTTCCATCGAGAATAATCGGCCGAATGACGAAGCTTTCCATCATAAATCCTCTCATCTGCATGCCACCGTAAATTTTTTGCATCATTTTCATTAGCAAACAACCTCTTGAACCTTGGTATGATTGGAAGATACCACAACACTTTTGCAGGCCCCTTATTTGACTTGTCCCTTGGGGTTTCACATATCGAACAATTTTGCTTCTCTTCAAACTCTTTTCTATACAATATACAATCATTCAGGCATGCATAGATCTTTTTGTACTTCATCCCCAGTGGACAAAGTTTTTTCTTAGCATAATAGTATCTATGCGGCAACACATTATTATCCGGAAGCATGTCCTTAAGAGCCTCAAGCATTTCAGAAAAACTATTGTCGCTCCATCCATGACGTGCCTTCAAGCTTACAAATTTCAATACAGCGTTTAACAATTGGTATTTTTTACACCTAGGGTATAGAGGGTTTCGCATCACCGCACATATTACCATATGCATGTGATTGATGAAAAACCTCTTCTCCTACATCACGAATAATGTCCTATATTCAATCATCCATATCCATGTCATTATTATCAAAGGCCACTTCCCCATGTTGAGATGCACTTGGAATATCTTCACCATGTCATACCCATACTATATAAGTCTTACAAAATCCTTCACAAATTAAATGTGTGTGTATAACTTCAGGACTTAGTCGCCTCTCATTCAAACATTTTACATAAGGGCAATAAAACTTCTCATTATCATCATGGGCATTTTGTGTAGAAAGTTCTATAAATTCCCTCACCCCATTCTAATATTCAACACTCGTCCATAAAGCATTTATCCAACTATGATCCATAGTAGAATTCCTATAGATGGAAAGATTTAACATACATAATCCGAAAAAATTGAAACTTGCATATAATGTATCACAGTGAATCCAAGAATCAAAATAAATGCATGACGAGGAAATTAAATGCATCGCATGAAGGTCTTGCCCATTAAATGCATTTAACATACATAAAGCATTTTTTTTTACGGAGAAACTTGCCCATTAAATGCATAACAAAGAATTACTTGTGGTCATAAATGTATCACATTAAATCGAAGAAGAAAAATCTATGCATGACAAGGAAATTAAATGCATCGCATGAAGGTCTTGTGGACTCACCTATAGCATATAAATTCAAATGCGTTTGCTGAGTCTTTCTTCTCCGGCCATGAACGTTGATGTTGCAGACTGTAAGAGTAACCTAACAACACTTGTTGGTCAGTTTGGTAGGTCTAAAGTGCAAATATAATCTTCAAAATACAATATTCATTAATAACGAGAAACTCACAAGAACATTTCATCTATTTCCTTCAACCCATGAAAAACCTAAACAATAAGCGGGAAAATCATAAAGTTATATCACCAAAACACCTCTTACGACTTGATCTATAGATGTTTAGATAAGGAACCAGAAAGTGATTGTCGAGAGAGCAACACGAAGCAGCGACGAAGCAACACACAAACCTGAGTAATCACTTTCGGCTCGACAAGAGAAGTTCGATAGGGAAATTTAATTTCCCGTGCGACGACGATACATGTTTTACTATTTGGGATTTTATTAAGACCGATTAATTATAACATATCAAGTCCTAAAGATAAGCATATTATTAATTTAATTGTTAAGACCGAGGTTTATAAAACTCCGGTCCTAAATTTTTATTATTCATTTACTTTTAAGATCGGAGTTTTATAAAACATCTGGTCCTAAAAGTCAAATTACTTATAAAGAATCTGGTCCCAACGGTCCACATTTATTAACCAAACCAAAAAAAAGAGGATCGGCTTTGGCGAACGCAGCAGCAATTGAATGAATAAAATAAAGGAAAACTGGAGAATAAGACAAGCTTAGTTCTTAATGCTTCATACATTACTGGAGAATATGCACGTATACAAGAAAAACAAAAAACAAAAGAAAAAACAAGCTGAAAATTATCAAAAACAAGAATTTGACTGAACATCCTAAAGCTTATTATCATCCAATGCCTTGACAATATCAACGTGAACAACATTAATTTCCCGTCGGAGATCAGCAAGTTCCTGTCTTTGTTGCATCAGCCACGATGCATCATTAGAGGATGCAACATTCTCTTCATCATCCAAAATAATAATGGGTCCAACGACCTGAGACTCTTCGGTCACAATAGAACGCATTGTCGCTGGAGGACACGCACGGTATAACGATCTAAGCATGGCACGAGCTTCAGGTGTAAGAGCACCCCTACGAGGAGTTCTCTTGTATATAACCATGGTTTGAGGTTTTGAGCGGTTTGGGCAGAGAGCTAGGTAGTGAGGAGTTAGGAGGTAGTGAGGAGTTAATAAGGACAGAGAGGTAGTGTAAGGAGTTAATAAGGGCAAAGAGCGGGGGATAGATACGCAATTGATTATGAGAATGAATTCAGATTCGATTGGTATAAATGAATTTAGTGTTTTCTACTTTAAGAGCGTATTTTATAAATATCCGGTCCTAAAAGTCTATTATTTATTTTTTCAATTCAATTACTTTTAAGATCTACCTTTTATAAATATCCGGTTCTAAATGTCTATAATTTATTTTTCAATTCAATTACTTTTAAAACCTACCTTTTATAATATATCTGATCCTAAACTTCTATTATTATTTTTTTCAATCAATTCAATTACTTTTAAGATCAACCTTTTATCTTATATACAAATCCTAAATTTAATTATTTTTTTAAATCAATTTTTTTTTATTTTAAATTTTTAAAAAATATTACTTTTAGAACGGATCTTTTACAATATCCGATATTAAATGTTCATTCTTTTCAATTTACTCGAGATAGCGAGTCGTATCCTTACACTCGTTCAAATGAATGATTCGAGTTTCTTCGGCTTCCGATAAACTTCCCAACTAGGCGTCTCCTCGTATTCGAGGAACTATGTGTCTCCTCGTTAAAGTTTTCCGCGTTTCACATTGTTCGGGATGGGTTCTCTATTTAAACCCATTGTTACTTTACTTTCTTAACATTCTTCTCCATCACTTCTACAACCTCCACCGTAATGGCTGCTCCACCACCACCAGGTTCTCCTTTTCCTCGTCCTCCTCTTCACAATCCGTACCCTCCTCCGTTGCCACCGAACCCCTCATTCTACCAGATGATGCAAAACCTCCTGGCCCGCATCGATCATATAGACCGACGCTTGGGCCAACTGTTTCAGGTCTATCACGCCGTCAACAACAAGCTGACTGTAGTACTCGATGCCCATGACGTTGAGTACCATCTTTCTGATGACGACGTCTCCAACCTCTCCGATGACTCCCTCCCCTCCGACAACGATGGGGAGGATTAGATATTTTTATGTTTTTTTGTATGATTGCCGCTTTTGCCCTCACCGGCAACATAAAAAAATATAATAAATAAAATTTTTAATTCCATCTTCGATCGCCTTGTCCTTTTCATTATCTTCTTTTTTTCGGACAAAAAGGAAACAAACAAAACATTGTCCTCGTGTGATCAACATTAAAAATTAGCGAGAAGATAGTTAAGACCATACCAAAAAAAAACCATTGTTTACTTTATTCGAATAAAAAAAAAAAAAAACACAATGACAATTCTTCTCAAAGTTGGATCGTCGTTGTCATCGGTTTTGCCTCGCCTGGATTTGAATATTTTCAGTGTACTTTTCATTATTTTCTTCTTTTTTTGACAAAAAGAAAAAAGACAAAGAAAAGGGAGACCGATAATGCTACTCAACATCAGGAGAGGTAAAAACGACGACAAGAAGGACCTAGCTTGAGCGAACGCCGTAACCTTTGTTGTCTTGAACCCTAATGATTTTTCTGAAAAGCGAGTCACCATTTTTATTTAAAGGAAAACTATTAAGACCAGACATTTAATAATTAGACGATTCTAAAGGTTAAGCCATATTTTTTAAAATAAACGAAGAACTTTTAGGAGCGGACAATTAATAAATATACGGTTCTAGACTTTTAAGACTGGACCTTTAACAAGCACACGGTCCTAAAAGTCTAGCCATATTTTAAAGAATACTTTCAAGACTAGACTTTTAAAACATATATTGTCCTAAAAGTAACAAAGACTTTTAGGACCGGACGTTGAATAAATATGCGGTCCTAAAAATCTTGCCGTATTTTTAAAACGAACACATTTAAGACTGACTTTTTAGGAGGAGTAGAGACATGTACAAGCTTCACCGGGCAAGAGATGAAGGTTCCATTGACATCACTCACAAGCTTCACGATCGGTTGGGAGAGGGAGAGGTGCATCAATGATCACCTTTTCAACGACACTCGACTTCATCATCGCCATTTGTTGGTGGTGTACAGGTTGATCTCAAGTTATGGACAGTCCCTTTTGCAACTAATCGTCTATGACTATCACAATCCTCCACATATAGGTCACAAGGTTGCTTTGACTATCTAACAATGCAGCTCCTCTAGTGCTCACGCATAGGTGCAGGTGAATGTGTGAAGGGAACACTAGTCTCTGGATGAGAGCTCAAAAGCATCTTCGTCTGATTCATTTCCTCCTTCATCTAGCTCATCTGGGAATGAAACATTGCATTCAATAAAGCTTCTTTAGCTGCTGCTTCCTCACTTAATTTGGCCAGCGTCTGTTCCATCTCCTCCCAGGTAACCATATTTTGTTTATGGCGTTTGGATTTACCAAAGTATTGTTTTAGGCCTACCCGTCCTCCAATCCCCCTTACACTCCCTGAGTAATTCGGTTTTTCGGTCGCAACGGTCAGGACATCATTCCTCCCATCCGACACAAAAGATCCCTCTGCTTCTTTCTTTTTAAGATCTTCCTGTAAGATACAGATAACGAGAAGCTTAGTAATGAAACATGTTTAGTAACTAAAAATAACAATAACGATACCGACAATTCTTTCGAACTAGACGAGTTTGTTCACTTGTGTAGGCGCCGCTTGGCTTTTGCCGAATATACAACCACAAGTCCTCGCGACGTATTGGAGATGGTTGATCAACTATCGCAGAAGGATTGGATTCAGCTTCATCTTCCCATCTCTTCTGCTTGGCCGCCATCAATTCTTTTTCGGCCTTTCCATATCCGCTGCGAGAAGCTCTATGCGGGCAATCATTATTTCTCCCTATCTCCTGTGCTTGTTCCTTTCTTTTCTGTGAATCAGAATTGAAAACAACTATTAATCATGAATTCCAGTCATGTCACTAATAGAAATTAGAGAACTTCTGCTTGATATGAATGTCAAATATTAGTCAAATTCACTTCATCAAGTTTCAACATTTTATTTAAGGAAGATGTAGAAATGTAAAAGAAATTTGGAGAAATAGAGGAAAGGGAGTTGCAGAATTGCTGCCAATAACATTAGTCAAATTCACTTCATCAAGTTTCATCATAACTGGTTCCTACACATATTAGACTAACATTTTATATATAGTTAGAGGCTTGACTCTTAAGGCCCAATAATAGCTTGCACCGAAACCATTACACAGTTAACATACTAACTAACTAACAGCAATGTCTAACCACTACCTACTATAATAGAGCTAAGACTATAATAATGGCTTGACTCTTATGCCATTATAATTTCTCTAATTACCTACTTAGTATTTTACCTTTGGGTAAAGAAGCAATTTTACATATGAACTTTGCCTCAGGGAGCGCCTAACACCACGAGCTTTTTTCTGGAGCAAAAGTACACACGTGGTTACGTTTTGGGAGCAAAAATACCACAGGCCGTTAGTTGACCGCTCGCCGGCGGCGGTGGCCGGTGGTGGGGCCCATCGGCGGGGGGTATTTTAGTTTTTTTATTATTTAGAACTAAGGGCAAAAGGTTAATTTCACCTACGTTACTATTCCACCCCATCCAAGTTGACAGTCAACGTCTGGTCAACTAACGGCCCGTGGTATTTTTGCTCCAAAAACATAACCACGTGTGTACTTTTGCTCCAGAAAAAACCTCGTGGTGCTGGGCGCTCCCTGAGGCAAAGTTCATGTGTAAAATTGCTCCTTTATCCTTTACCTTTGCACGGTTTACATATCAGACTTGCATAGACAAAGGCAGGAAATGTATACTTCTATTCACACACCAAACCATTTAACTAACAGGATTAGATGAACACAATAACATTCATATATCCGCACAGCTTAATAAGCAAACAAAATGGCAAATAAAACTAAATATAAACTCACCAGAGCTTCAGGAGTGGTCTGCAGCTAAACAAATTGTTGCCAAGTTTGTTCATCAATAAATGTGTACTTGTCCCAAAGATTGTGGTCATGCTGAACCTCTGCAAAAATATAGTTGTTAGTTAGAAAGGTCTTAAACTTCCTCCACCGATCAGCACAATAAGACAATATCTTGTCTTTCAACTTCTGACAGTTAGGGACAGTGTATGTAAGCCGGATAGTGTCCCAAATAGGATCCTTTACTGTGCGAGGATCCACATTTTTCCACTCATCTGTCAAGATGCTAACCTTGCTGCATGCTAGATAGCCGACAAAACTAGTATATTTGCTTTTATTAGGACCGAAAGGTTGCAAATTTTCCCCTTGTGGACACATTTTGATGAGCCTAATGAAGCCCAGTTGAAAAAAAAAACTATCAAAGTCAGGATCGAGTCGTTGTACCAACGAGGACACTGGGCCCCAAAGAGGGTGGATTGTGAAGTCCCACATCGACTAGAAAGGCGAACGAAACATGTCTTTTAAGGGTGTGGAGACCTTGCCCTTGTAGACGCATTTTGATGGGCCTAACGAAGCCTAATCGAAAACAAAACCGTGAGGCCTTGTGTGCCAAAGCGGATAATATCCACAAACAAGTGCGGTTCTATATGCCACAAGATTCTATTCTATTTTAATATTATTAATTAAGTAAAATTAAAAAAAATACCTTTAAAATTTGAAAAATTCTAAATTTGTGATTTTCTACTAAAATAAGTTGTCAATTGCCTATTAATTATATTAAAAGTACCTTTAAAATTTGAAAAATCCTAAATTGGTGATTTTCTACTAAAATAAGTTGTCAGTTGCCTATTAATTATATTCCTACATAAACTATGGTAGGAAACAAAACTGGTTTGAATTGATATTTTGAAGGTATTTTTCTAAATTTTTTCCTATTAATCACTACTACTATTATTATTATAATAAAGGAAATCTAATCTTTTGGTTGCTATAAGCTTGCATGGATTGAGATTGACTCTTTAAACTTTGACTTGGTGTAAGACAACTCATATAATTTTCTCGGTTGAAACTCAATCTCTAAATTTTAAGTCATCGTAGCTCCATACTACAATTCTAACCATTTAAAATTTTAGTTCCTAAATTTCATGAAATATATCACTTTTTTCCAAAATATGAACACTTATATTTTAAATGATTAAATTATGTCGACTGAATTGCAAGTTAAAATTTAGGAACTGCTTTGCAACAAAGTTAATGCAACAAAGTTAAGACTACAAAAATTGAGTTGCGCCACGTGAAAAATATAAGGCTAACGAATTTGGGCATGTTCGATTTCGTGTCTCCTGTTTTCTTTTAGTTCTGAGAAACAGAAAGTAATTAACAAAAAAAGCTTGTTTTAAAATATGTTTTTGGTTACATGATAAAAAACAAAACAAAAATTAAATTTGTTTTGGAAAAAAAAAATCATAACATCTTTTTATTTTTCGTAAGAAATTAGAAAAGAGAAGTCCGTTGAATGCAAAAATCATATTCCGCCAATTCTAAATGTAAAATATAATTTATAATGTAAATTTCACTCAAAACCCTTTGGGCGTTGAATACACCTAAAAAAATATATTTCAATTATGACTTAAAAATAAGTTTACTACTTTACTACTCCTCTTAATAATAAAAAAACAAACTGAAATAAAATGATTTAAGAAAAAAATAATTATTTTTAACCTCAACTTTACTACTCCTCTTATTCTTAATCACAAAAATTTGTAATTCAAAATTACAAATTTTATTTTAATTTTTATTATTTTATTATAAAAATAGGAACAATCATGTTTAAATCCTGAGAAATATCGTAATTCAAATTAAGACCTACATTTTTTAACAACTTCCTAATTAAATCAAGATGCTTAATTGGGAATTTCCATTACATTTGTATGATTTCTAATTAATATGTTTTTATCCATTAAATATATTTAATTATGTATTTTCATATTTTTCAATTTTTCCTAATAATAAATTAAATATTTTTATTTTATTTTTTGTCTTAAAATTATCAAAACCTATAAATATAATATAATATAGTATATATTTGTATTTTTTTATAAGATTCGTATCTTTTTGATTATTTTCCATCCAAATTTACTTTTCATATAACCATCTAAATAAAATTCAGTTTGAAAAAAAAAACAAAACTTCTATCACCATTAATCTAAACATAAATCACATTTATAATCTAATTTTATCTTATCTTAAGTTTGCAAAAGTTAAATTTAAAAAAAAAAAAAAAACCGCTGTAGGCTTATGATGGAAAAATAATAATTATAAACCAATCATTGCGCTCAAAACTCTTAACCTTACTTTATAGAGAATTGATTCACTTGTCTTATTGGCTGAACCGAGTTGAATTTTCATAGTATAGAAAAAAATATATATAGTATGCAATTGAATTGCAATAGGTGATTCCTCCTAAAGTTTCAATTAATTAACCAATTCTACAAAATATTTCTTAAATTGAAAAAATTTCCACTTACGCACCAACCAATAAGGTTTTAGAGGAGGAAGAAAAGTACAGGGAACCACATTTAAGCATTAAGTAGATGTAAAATTTGGCAAATAAATATTAATTACTTCAAAGTGACTTATATTATAGATCAAAAAATCCTTCTAGATTGTAACATATATTATGGATAAGAGAGACGAGAGAGTACACTCATTAATGAAAACCTCCTTTAATATATAATAATTAATATGATTGTTTTGGGGTAAATTATAAATTTATAAGATAAAATAGATTGAGATTTTATATTTAGAATTAAAATAAACTATTTGACAAGAGAGGAGCAAATTTTTGTTCCAACTTCTTTGGAAAAAACGGAATGGAGAATAGCTCAAATGTAGAAATAAAGAAACACTATCTTATTTTAATTTTGAAGTAAATTTTAAAATTTTTCAAATTGTAAGGGCTGAGGTGGAAATTGATGGCCAAAAAGGGCCAAAAGAAGAAACATATGAATAAATTTAGGATGGGCTACAGCTTTGCCTATCTTGAATGTGAGTTCGAATGAGGTAATTTCACTCCACAATTATCAACAATTAATGAGGTATTGCAAAATACCTCTCCTTTTACAATATTTATTTTGATTTCATTTCATAACTTTAACTGAAAAATGCAAGGCACTTAAAATCGTACCGGTTGATGTAGTGATTTAAGAAATTAGCGGTTTAATTCCATGTTAGACAAGTCATAATTAAAATAATTTATTTAATTGAAATATACAAAAATGTTCGAATAATTTAAATATAAAAGCCATCAATCCATGAACAAATAGAATATTTGTGTACAAACTACACATGATCTAATGAAACAAGAGTTGTTAGAACACAAATACCATGGACTACTATATTTTAAGCTTTTTTTAAACTCAAAATGATCTCACTTCAAGCCTATGATGAAAAAACAAATCTATCACAATCATCGTATCCAAAACTCTTAACTAAATTAACTAGGAATTGATTCACTGGTCTAATTGACTGAACAAAGTTGAATTTTCATGCTATAAATAGAAAGAAAAAAATTGCAATAGGTGACTCCT